>PVKH010001073.1:0-32362 GCA_004027955.1 Chaetophractus vellerosus | reverse complement strand
GCGCTCCATTCGTGGGCGACCTGCCCTGCCCGTGGCAGCTTTTGCCCTGTCCATGGCAGTTTTTTGCCCTGCCCATGGTGGCCCTGGCCCGCCCATGGCAGCTTGCATTCTCAAGGTGGTCTGCCTGCTAGGAGAGGTCCCCGGGAACTGAACCCGGGGCCTCCCATGTGGTATGCCGGTGCCCTATCCACTGAGCTATCGAGCCAGCCCAGTATTTATCTTATATTTATCCAGGACTCTGGCCAAAAGTGAGCCAAGTATATCATTGCAACCCCCAATTTAGTAAACATGTAAATGTATGTATACATATTGTAAGAGATTGAGATATAGCAGTTAAATCCCTGTTTATAAAGAATCCTTCACTTATTTTGAATTCTTTCTATAATTAACAAAAGTTCACTAACTAGATATCAATGGAAAGTCCTGCCACCAAAAATGCTCAATAGCCCCACCATGTGTCAATATTATGTCTTTCAGGCTTTATGCCCTACTTGTTCTACCTTCCCATAAGAATGTATTTATCATTACATAGTTAAATGGATAATATTCTCATTGCAGCCACCCACCCAGAAACACTTTTAACACAACTTTATAAACATCTTCAAAATTCTCTTAAATTAGTTTCCAAACAACCCATAATAAAATCCATTTATGCCTGCCTTGAAAATATTTAGGATATATCATATCATCTAAATCAAAAAACAAAAACAGAGGAGTATGGATATCTTCCCAGAAATACAATAGCCCTACCACCATATACTTTAAAATTTTTAAATTGTGATAAAGCTGGCCTTTCAGCAGCTGTGAATCATTTCTCCCCTCATCAGGAGAGTCATAAAATACAAGTTAAAATTCTGTACAAAATAATATTAGGAAATAGATCTTGGAAGGGACCCTGTAACCTCATAATGTGTTGGTGAGTGCATAATGTGCTCTTACTCCAACAGGCCCCTGGTGGCTGCCATCAAAGAATGTGAAGCTATAGCATGTCTAGGAATGGACACCCATTCAACCCAATACCACAGATGGAGAAGATGATGATGGAGGAACAAAGGAACCCCCAAACACAACCATACTATAACATTATCCAAACTCATGGAGAAACTTGGGGAAATCTTAAACAATTAGACAAAAGGGTTCCTCAGGTGCTCTCTCACACTGGGGTGCCACCCGCCCCTGAAAATGAGTTCCTTGCATATTTGGCTATTATAGCATCAAATCTTACACAAGTGCTAAATGTCCTTTTCCTCTTACTAAAACAAATCCCATTAACTTCAGCTAACGTACATCACTACCAGGTTCACATTTTAAATCCCCCCAACTTTAATCTAGTCACATGGTGGGATCTGGAACCCCCACTCTATAGGACTGCAGGAAACTGCATCCCCCACTCTAGAGGACTGGAAGAAACTGGATCCCTCCATGAGGCCCCATTACAGAGGACATTAATTGGCTATTCATTAATCATACAATTTCATTTCTGTCCAACTTACTCTCTTTATAAAGCTTTTCATTCACCTCTCTTATCTTAAGCCATCAAATCTTACCTCAGTATTACACTATCAGCCAAGTTTAATTCTCAACTTGCTAACCTCACCTTTATTAAAGCCATCTCAATTAACTCTTCTTCATTCTCTCTTCTCAATTGCCACCCTCCTCCTGTCGACCATTGTTTCCAGAACATTCATTGGAGCCCTGACTCTCTTACTATCGTTTGGCTCCCCTGTCAAACCCTCTATCCTCGTAATACCTCTTTAATATATAATCTCATTATTTTCAACTGGGGTCCTCAAAGACACTTTTCTAGCAACAATCATTCTATTAGTTTCTTCAATCCCTCCAATCATAGCATCTTTTGGGCCGATGGCGGTCTTTCTGGCCCTATCCTTCATATGCAAATTCCAACCCCTTATAATCGCTCTTCAGTCCATGGCATTTTTGAACCTGGGGCCTTGGATTCCACTTTTTTAGCCAAATCATTTCATATGGAGATTATACACATAATAATAATATTTTCACCTTAAATTTGCCCATAACTTCATAGACTCTGTTATAATTTGGACCTCTCATCCTTTTTTGTTACTTCTAACCCCTTTTACCAATGACAGCTTTGGTAATAACATCTTCAATTTTACTATGCACCCAGGAGCTTGGTTTGTTTCCTGTGTATCCCATGAAAATATAACCAAACTCAATATTATTTCCATATTCCTGCTTAAAAGACAAGAGAAAGCATGGCTCCCAGTTAACTTACCTTGTCTGTGGGAAGACTCTTCAGGGATAGCTCAATTTAACAAAATCCTCTCACTTATTAGTTCTAAAAGTGATGTGGGAACACTTTGGTTAAAATATCTTTGAAACAGTTTAAAACCTGCTTTACTGTGCAAGCCAAAATTTGATGGAGAGTAACTGCTGTTATCAGTTCCTGCTGAGAACAATAGGAACTTTCTTGCTTTACTCTGCTACTTAGTTGGGGCTTTCTGTTTCTCCATTATCTCCTGTGCAACCCAAAACTTTCTGACCCTTTAAGCATACAGCATGTCCTTGGGCATGCCTCTTGATGTAGCTGACTGTATATATATTGAAAGAGATCCTGTAAATGGGGCCTCCTCCAAAGCATACTAAGCTTCATAGTGTTTTCATTTCATTCCCATGGCATACTTACATACATAAATTTACAGTGGAAAAACCTGCCAAACACTACCTCACCTACAGGTCAACATCAACATAACAGAAATAAATGATATTGCTTGCATGTGCCTGTGGAGCGAGGTACCATAATGTATCGTCAACAATGCGCGGGTCAGTGTAGGTGGATAACATCTCTATTCTCCCGTGTTTGAATCATCAATCAGAACACCTGCGTTACTTAAAAGCTGGGTATTGATACTACTCAGGGGAAGAGGGAGCTGCCACCGAGCAAAAAGCACATAAAAAGAACCATTGTGCAGAATTCTGCCCTGATAAGCAATTAGAGATGATTGTTTCCAGTTTGGGGTTCAAAGTAGAGTCAGACTGCTCCATTAGACCTTACTATTCCCTCAGACTGTGGGATGGAAATGTATTGAAACATCACAACACAAAGAAAAGGATGGGAGTAAGTAAGGCCTGAGAAATGACTGCTGAGTGTGTCTGTGACTCCCCAGCAGTACCCTTGATATATTGTTATGAAAATGGCGCTTTATTCCTCTGCTGTTCCTTCCCCAAACCCTGAAAAAACAGTCTAATCATGAGGAAAACATCAGAAAATTTCCAATAGGGGGATATTCTACAAAATACCTGACCATTCCTCCTCAGTACTTTCAGCTCAACCAAAACAAGGAAATGCTGAGAAACTATCAAAATAAAAAAGAGTCATAGGAGATATGACAAGGAAACATAATATGGGATCCTGGATGGGATCCTGGAAAATAAAAAAATCTAGAAATCTAAATTTCTATAAACCTATAACTATTCCAATACATAACATCTATTGAAAAAAATGTTGCTATGTACATTGGCCTACAATTTTTCCTGTGGACAAATGATTCCATTTCTCTTGGGTATATTCCTAGAAATGGAATTGTGGAATCATATCATAATTCCATATTAAATACTTTGAAGAACTAACTGGTTTCCAAAGAAAATTTGTCTAAAGCATTTCAATAGACATTTCTCCAAAGAAGATATACAATTATGCAATAAGAACATGAAAAAATTGCTCAATGTCATTAGTCATTAGGGAATTGCAAATCAAACTACAGCAAAAACCAGTTTTTACACATTAAAGTAACTATATAAGAGAGATTAACAAGTGTTGGTGATGACATGGAGAAATTGATACCCTCTTATATTGCTGGTGGAAATGTAAAACGGTGTAGGAACTTTGGATAAACACATGTGCTTATTCATTCACCAAGTCGATGGACACTTAGGTTGTTTCCACCTTTTGGTTATTGTGAATAATACTGCTATGAACAATTGTTCTAGTTTTTGTTTGAACACTTGTTCTAGCTCCTTTTTAAAAATCAAATTTATTGAAGCATACTCATAAACGTATAACCCATTCAAAGTGTAGAATCAATGGCATTTGGCATAATCACAGAGTTGAGATTTAATCATTTTGATCCATATTAGAGCATTTTCATTACCCCCCCAAAAAAATTGAAAATGAACAAACAAATGAAAAGCCCCTACCCCTTAGTGGCCACCTTTCAATCAGTCTTTCCCCTGCTATATATACTGCTGATCTATTTCCACCTCTGTAATTTATTTGTGTTTACATTTTGTATAAATCGTGTCAAACAATATAGAGTACCTTTTTGCTAATTTCATTCACTTAGCATACTTCCTTTTATAACTTTGATGGAAGATTATGAATATAGTAGTAAACACCTATATTAATTCCTATGTAAGTTTACAGCTGGAGATGGAATTTCTCTGCTATCTGGTAATTCTGTCTTTAATTTACTGAAGAACCACCAAACAGTTCTCCACAGTGGCTGCATTTTTTTTACATTCCCACCAGCAGTGTATGATGGTTACAATTTATCCACATCCTTGCTAACACATTTTATTTCCTGATTTATTTTATTTCATTTTATTAATATGTTAGTGGTTTTGAAGTGGTATATAATTGTAGTTTTGATTTACATTTACCTAGTGGCTAATGATTATCAGAAGTTTTTCATATTAGTGATGTAGGCCATTTCATATATCTTTGCCAAAGTATCTACTCAAATCCTCTGTCCACTATTCAATTGTTTGCATTTTTTGAGAGGTTGTGGGAGGTATGGGAGGTGGGGCATATGGGTACCCCTAAAATTTTTGTGTAACATTTATGTAATTGATGTATCTTTAAAAAGATATTATTATATAATAATATAATAATATCTATATAATATCTTATATAATATCTTATTATATAAATGATCTCTAAATAATTTCTTCCAAGATTTACCCCCATCTGTTATCATCTAAGTGTATGACCTCTTACATAAAGGTCTTTAATTTAGTTGGGTTAATTTTTATACAATAGGATGTGAGGGTTCAAGTTCATTCTTCACATGTGGATATTCTGTTATCCCAGAACCATTTGTTGAACTGATTATTCTTTCCATATTTATTAGTCTTACCATTTTTGTAAAAAACCATATGGCCAAAGATGTATAGGTTTATTTTGGCCTCTTAAACCCATTCAATGTTTCCATATGTTTATTGTTATGCCAGTAATACACTCTTTGGTTAATGTTAGGTTGCAGTAAGTTTTATTATCCAAGAATGCGATGTCTTAAATTTTATTCTTTTATATTATATATATATATATTGTTTTGGATATAAGAGGTTAGTTGCCATGCTAATGGAGGTTAGCTTTTCCATTTCTGCAAAGAAAAACACCAAACTTTTGGTGTTTTGATAAGG
This sequence comes from Chaetophractus vellerosus, assembly GCA_004027955.1. NCBI lineage: Eukaryota > Metazoa > Chordata > Mammalia > Cingulata > Chlamyphoridae > Chaetophractus > Chaetophractus vellerosus. The sequence continues at coordinate 26,962 of PVKH010001073.1, read as the reverse complement.
ATTGCATTGAATCTGCAGCTTTGAGGACTATTGTCATCTTAATTATGTCTTCCAAACCATGAATATGGAATATCTTTCCATGTATTTAGCTCTTCTCTAATTCTTTTCAGGAAAGTTTTGCAGTTTTCAGGGTAAAATAATTGAACTTCCTTGGTTAAATTTATTTTTTTCATTGTTATGGAATTGTTTTTAATGCTCTTTTCAGATCGTTCATTTCCAGTGTATAGAAATACAATAGATTTTGTATGGTGATCTTGTGTCATACTATTTTTCTGAATGCATACATTAGGTCTAACAAATTTTTGCCAATTCTTAGGATACTCTCTATATATGATCATGTCATCAGAGAAGAAAAATAATATCATTTCTTCATTTCTGATATAGTTATATTCTTTATGATTTTCTAGCCTAAATGCTCTAAGCCCTGAAGTACAACTTTGAACAATAGTGTTAAAATCAGACATCTTTTTCTTGTTCCTGGCTTTGGGTGGAAAGCTTTTAATTTTTCAGGATTGAGCATGATATCAGCTATGGGTTTTCAAATGTGGTCTTGAGTATGTGGAGCAGACTGCCCTGTATTCCTAACTTGTTGAGAGTCTGGGTGCTATTTGTTTGTTTAGTGGCTGCCTTAGATTCCCTGATACTATAAGAAATGTACAGAAACAATTATATAACAGCACAATGTGCTGGTTTGACAACAGGGATTTATTGGCTTATGGTATGAGATGTTAGAGGTCTTGCTTCCTCCCAGTGTTAGAAGCATACAGGTTTGCTGTTAATCCTTGCATTCCTTGGTTTTTATGTCACATGGCAGTGTCCTTTCCTTTCTCTTGTAGATATTGTTTACTTCCAGCTGCTCCTTCACATGGCTTTCTCTTCATAAAACCTAAATTCATTCTATTGGGCCATACCTTAATGAAAATAAAAGTTTCAAAAGTCGTATTTACGGTGGGTCTTTACCCACAAGAATGGATCAGACCATGTTTGTGTTTCCTTTTACCACTGTGACTTTATTGGATAATCAAATATGTATTTCCTCTAGTGTGTGGTCACTGTTCATTTATCTCACCAACCAGGTAATGATTAGAGATTTTCTTAAATGCTTTGTGGCAGTAAATCTTCCATTACTTGTTGAGTAACTAAATTCTATGTTTGTATTTTGGGGCATGTTTTCTATACTCAGTTTACCAATCTCCCTAAATGTTCTCTGTCTGCATGTGCAGAGTTCTAGGTCTGCCAGGGAAGAAAGAGAAGGATAATCTCAGGTTTTTCCTGGGCAAGTGCACATCCCTGGACATGCACTGGCCTTGTAGATCTCAAGGGATATGCCATAATTTTACAGAAACCCTAAGGACATTTAACTCTTCAGATCTCCCACTGAAATTTGGGACATGTTCTTGTTTTCCCCATTGGGTATTGCAGAAGCAGTCAACTGTGATGTTAAAATTTGCTATTTTTGTTTTTATTCCCAGACAAATGCCCTGGGAATAGGGCTGTTTGCACAAAGTGAGCTCTGAGTCATGTAAAATAATAACACCCTATTAATGAACTTTTCCATGGAGTTGCCAGACAAGTCAAATAATATCAATAGCTTGGGGTGAATTATCCTTAGGAGATCCAAACCAAATTTACATTCTCCCAGTGTTTGCAAGGTGACTGTTTTACAGAAGCTTCCTTTGTTGACAAGATACTGGTTTTCAAAGCTATTGCATACTTGCAGAGAGAGGGAAGAGTCAAGTTACAACAGTATATTTCTTGCCCTTCTCACCAAATTCAGCAGACTTCTATTGAGAAAATGATCCTCAGTTTGTTTAAAATCGTTGATTGCTTTCCAGAGTTCTGTAAAAGTGGATTTTGAAAATTTTTGTCAGTGTTTGCTTTCCTTTTTTTGAGAAATGGATTCACGGAGGTATTCATGCCATCATTATGAAAGTTCATCATATTTCTTATTTTCCTTCATCAAAAATTGGGATCATGTATTATGATAATAAGTGAATATCACATGGACCTATCTATTTGGATCCTGTGGGCAGCAAGAGTAATCATTAGAACGAATGTTATAATATGTATACTATTGTTATACATGATTTTCTATAATTTTATGTGGTAACAAAATTTTATTGAGACACTTTGTCTTTTTACATGGCAGGATGTTAAAAGTTTGACATTGGTGATGAGATAAAGTGAACACAGCCTCTAATCCATGAACAGCAGATTATTTCTAGACTAATATTTTAGAGTGCTCACCCATGAGAGTTAAAGAAGTCTCCAAGAGCACATTCCAAACCTACTAATTCTAGCTGCCTGGTACTGATGGCCAAACATCTGCATTTTAACAAACTCTTCTAATTGAATATAACATATACTGACCTATGAAAAATATGTTCTGAACACATTCCCCCTCCATACTCACTTCAGTTCTTTATGAGAGTTAATCAGTGGGAATATGTGTTCCAGGAGGAAGGGTGTGGGTGTGGGTGGAACATTTAAGTGTGCAGAGAGTAATAGAAAAGGTTGGCCAGTGGTGGTAATTGAAGATAATTATATTATATTTATATATGTGATATGAACACATTTAGCTAATTCATGGCACTGATAGGGAAAATAATTACTCTTTCAAATAATTCCTGTTAAGAATCTACACAATGAAGATTCAAAAGTTAATGATAATATAAATAAAAGATAACCCAAAACACATTTTCTTTTATTTGAACAAGAAGTAAAAAGCAGGAAACAAATTTAGCTATTTTTCCTTATGCAGTCAAGACATTCATATAATTTTAACTTTTGAGAACACAAATAGAAATTACTGGAGTGGTATTTATAAGGCTGTTTTATGTTGCTTGTGCCTAATTATGGTGGATGTAAATTAATGTACAGTTTGTTTTAAAATATCTCACCAAATATAGTTCTCAAACTATGTAGCAATATGCAAGTGCATCATTACTAGCATTGTCACTTTATCCCTCATTACATTTCCAAATCCCAGGATGCAAAATCAGAAATGAATTTGAATCAATACAAGGAGATGACTCAATCATGCTATAAAGATCAAGTGCTTGGAAAATGTTAGTATTTACACTGAGATTGGAATCGTAGACTGAACCTTTGATAGGAGACACTGAAACTGAGGAAGATGTAAATCATAGGTATTTGTGAAATGTGTACTGAAAATAATCTTTTGGAGAGTTTGCTTTCAGTGACTCAGATTTAGATTCCAAGCTTCCCATACACTACCATTGTTTGAAAATCCCTAGTGCTTTCTTCACATATATTACATTGGTCTGCTCTGATCAATATTCAATATCCAATTCTAATGAGTCTCAAGTGAAGTAATCAGCTTTATCTCCAGGGGAAAATTTAACATGTGTGAACTATTAAAGGAAAAAAAATAAAATTTTAAGGAAGAGGCAAATTTTATTTTGGAAAAAATTACCTGAAATGGCATAGTTAAATATAAGATGTAATGCATGTTGCTCTGAATCTGATATCCATTTTCACTTCTTTCTTAGTCGACATTAGTTAGCTGTATTGGGCACTGCTATTGGGGGATGAAAGTATGTCATTACAATCAGTCATCAATAAACCTTTAAAAATATTGTTGTCATTCTCACTATGGCTTGCCCATATCTAGCACCTCAGATGATTCTAACACAGTATTTTTTCCTGTAATATGTGATTTGGGCAGGATGATTTCCATTAGGGAAATAAAACTTCAATCTGTTTTTCGGATTTTTTCATGTTGCTTATATTAGCATTCTTTTCCCAGCTATGTAAACCTTCTATGCCCATGTTCTCACTGAATCAGCATGTTTTTTTCTTGTTGTTATCTCTCATTCCAGTATATTAATATATTTTACCATGCACTCAAAACAAATGCTAAAAATTTATATTTTATTAATTTTATTTTTATTTTTTGGTATCACACACTGTTGAAATGATAATACAATTTCAAGGGGGTGAGGGATTGGATGGTGCCTGATCCTGAATCTTGAATGAGTGTTGATTTATATCTTAATCAGGTTGTACTCTGCTTGCAAAATCTCAAAATTCCTTGGTCAACATTCCTCATATCATACTTTAGAGCAAAGCTGAGGGTAATAATTTTTATTAAGTGACAGAAGTAACTCAAGGACTCTCCTAATGAAAGGATTCAGAGATGATACTTGAATAAAAACAGTGTATTCACAACAGCATTAAAATTTAAAAATGCAAAGTGAAACTTAATTTGGTACATATCAGCTTCCAGGCAAAGCAGTAAATTATATCATAGTTTAGCATAGTAGACTGTGTGTCTGCTTTCTGATGTCACACATTCTTTTTGACACATATTCTGTTTCCAATACAGGTATGAAATAACTCATGTATCCTGTTCCATAGATGAAATATCCTCAACCAAACTCGACTATTTTGCATTTGAATTTTTCCAGACATGAACCATTTTGGGTGCTATGTTCTTGACATAATATTGTTTGCATTTGTTCTCCAAACTATTATGACTCTAAATTAACATGCTGTTTTTATTTTATTGGATTAGTGTGAAGTCAGTGGGATTATAACTTCAGTTAGCATAAGACATAGCCTTATCTTTTTTACTGTTTACATAATGCATGTCTTATACTAATGTGGTAATTATTTTCTGCATATAAGTTGACATTTAGCAAAATAAATCCAAAGTTATTTTTACATATTGATAGTGAACCATTTATATACTTCTCTTTTCAGCCTTAATGCAGCACTTCATCTCTAAATAATATCCTATTATTTTTAATTTATTACTTGGATCTATGTGATTCTTCAGTCATGATTCCATCATTCACTCTAACTTCTTTCTTTGCTTACGTTCCAAGCTTTGTGATGTTCACTGATTTTGTAAACAAGACTCTATTTAACTTCACCCAAATGCTGACAAAGATATTGACCCTAACAAAGCCTAGTTGCATACAGTTCAAAGTCACCTAGTTAATTTTGATAAGTTAATTGTTTAAAAGCCACTGAGAAAAGGCAAAACATTGACTGATACTTGTATATATTCTGGAAAAAGAAGGTATCAAATACTCAAGTGAAAAATGATGGTAAAATTAAAAATAAAAAGTATAAATAATATTTCATTTTTTAAAAGTTATTAACTATTGTAAAATGCTAAGGAAAAAAGATGAAAAAAACATATGTTCTAAAAAAATTATCAGTTTCCTATTACTTTTAAGAGTCAAATTTATTTTGATTTAAAGAAAATAAGAAAAAAAATTTGGAATATTTTTCATAGACATGCATTAAGTAACAAGCAAGAAAATGTGAAGTTTATATTTTATTACAAGTGATTATTAGTTTTAGAAATCATCAAAATTTACATAAAAGCACAGACATTTGTTGAATTAAAAAGGAAAAACATCACTAATTGGTAACAGCTTCCAAATATGTGGAAAGTATACTTTGTAAATGAGGCTAATTACACCTAGGAGAGCTGAATTAAGGAACAGAAAACATGGCTAAAGTATGACATGTCTAAAACCCCAAATCTCAGATTAACTGAATTTCATTTACAATACTTTAATTCTATCTCTATGTTTTACACTGGAAGGATATATTATTATTTAATGGTACACCATTTCATTCACATATATGATTCTATTAAAAGACATACTGTATGTTAACCTTCTATAACTATTTCTATATTAATAATGTTTTGAAATAATATTGATGTGGATTTCAATTTTTCTTTACTTACAATTGATAGAATTCTTCTATGAGGAGCAAAACAATGGGCATAAAAATATGCATCAGATTCTTCCATTGACCATTGATCTAACACTTTTGGAACTATAAAACTATAGAAATCTTTGCAGCAGCTAAATGTGTGTTTGCATGGTTCTGTGCATGTGTGCAGCTGGGCACTGTGTGCATGTGAGAAAGCATCTGAGAGAGAGAAAGTAGAGAAAGGGATTGAAAGTTTTGAGGAGAAGGGAAGGATTGGAAGGAAAGTTATAAATGTTATATTCTAAATAGGCAGCAATTTTCCTGGTAGCCCATTTTGGCACAAACTCACATTTATTCACTAATGAATGTATGTGTGAATTTTTGAAGGGAATAAAAGGTGAGGAGTTTAGAGTTGAAATATGACTATAGTCCTGAAATTTCATTTAAGCATCCCCTCCAGAAGATAGAACAATAAATTAAAAAGGAATATTCTATATTACTGTAAAGAATTTCTGATATATGTGACATAAACCATGATCTTACAGATCTTACTTACAGGAATAAATTAGGGGAAAATGAGCAGTTTGTCTAAAATCTTCTATATGATTAATTTCATGTGACTTAGAAACTTTGGTCTCCAAACATTTGATCTTCTTATTTGAGCAGTCAAGATTTTGATTTCAAAAAAGCTCTAATTTTTGAAGGCTTAAGAAGATACAGAAGCATTATAAGATGAAGGTCTCTTGGTGATGGGTTGGTCTGGTAATATACCTTATCACTAATTGTATACAGATACATGAGTATTAACAGAAAATGCTTACCTCAAAAATACCACCATGAACCTGTATATTTGAACCAGACTGTGAAAGTTAAATAAAGATGCTATTTAATTTAGAAAATTAGCCAACCATAGAAATGAAGGGATTCTTTCCTGGTAATTACATTCCATAAAGCTTTCTTTACTCCTTTATTCCTGAGGCTATAGATCAGGGGATTCAACATGGGGATCACCACAATATAGAACACAGAAGCCACTTTGTCCTGATTCAGGGAATAGCTAAAACTAGGTCTAAGATAAGTATAGATGGAGGTGGCATAGAACAGATAGCTGTCGAGTGGGAAGCATAAGTTGCTAATGCTTTATGCCTCCCTTCCCCTGACTGCATATGAAAGATGGAGAAAAGTACATAAGAATAGGAGGTGAGAATGCCCAGGAGAGTCCCAACCATATTCACATGGGCAAAAGTGGAGAAGATGCTTTCATTCATGCTGGTGTCAGAACAAGAGAGCTTGAAAAGTGGGGGGCTGTCACAGAAGAAGTGATGGGTAACATTGGAACTGCAGAATGACAAACTGCTTCCATAACTTGTGTTAACCATGGAGTTCAGCAATCCCACTGCAAAGGCTCAAGCTGCCATCTTATGGTATACCATCCTGGACATGACTAAGGAGTAAAATAGTGGGTTATATATGGCCACATAATGGTCATAGGTCATTAACCCAAAGAGGATGCATCCAGTTGTTGCCAAGGCAATGAAGAAGTACAACTGCAAGAAGCAGCTGGCAAAGGAAATGGTTTTATTCTTGGATAATAAATCTATCAGCATCTTTGGGGTGATGGTGGATGAATAACAAACATCCACAAAGGACAAATTCACCAAGAAGAAATACATGGATGTGTGAAGTCTGGAGTCAATTTTCACTAGGAGAATCATCCCAATATTCCCCAGTGCTGTTAGTATGTAAATCAGTAAAAATAGCAAAAAGAACATTATCTGTTGCTCCATGGATTCTGCCAATCCCCAAAAGATGAACTCAGTCAGTGAGGTATAATTTTTTTCTGTCCATTTATTTTGAATATATTTTGTTTAAACTTTGTATTAAGTTCGAATATTTCCTTGTCTAAATGTTTAGAGGTATAAGTAAAAATGTTTTTTTTTTAAGATTTTTTTTTATTACATATCTCCCCTCCCCCCCATTGTGGCAATGTGCCGAGGCCAGTCACTGTGCAGGCGCAGCTTTTCCCCACTTGTGGGTGGCTTCTGCTTCCATTCATGGCTGGCTTTGCTTCAGTTTGCGGGTGACTGGCTGTGCTCCATTCGCGGGTGACCTGCCCTGCCCGTGGTGGCTTTGCCCTGTCCGTGGCAGCTTTTTGCCCTGCCCATGGCAGCTCTGGCCTGCCCATGGCAGCTTGCCCTTCTCAAGTTGGACTGCCTGCTAGAAGAGGTCCCCGAGAACCAAACCCAGGGCCTCCCATGTGGTATACCGGTGCCCTATTACTGGGCTATATGCCCAGCCCCGTATAAATGTTAATAATAATATTTCCACATGGGTGGAGAAAACACCTAGATTAACATAGCATTGACTGAAGTAATATAAAATTCAGAGGACAAATGGATAATGCATTTTATTTAACAATAATTTTCTATAATGAATCTGGGTTGTGAGCTTCTTAAGTCACTGGTGTAAGTCCATAGACCCACAGCAGTTTCTGCAAATTAACTTAAGTTTTTCTCATTTCTATGTAAACTCAAATTCAAGATACAAAGGATAGAAATATTCTTGTACTCTTTGCCATTCTCTGAACAAATGGATTTAACTCAAGGATATATATATATTTTTTCCCTGAAAATCATTTTGTACAATCTTCAGCTCCAAAATTCATACATTTCCCCTGTAAATGTTTCATGCAAAACCCCAAGAAGCAAAGGTAATTAAAATTCTATTTAAGCAATATTTTGGTGTATATCTTTAAGAATTTTTTATCGTGATTCATTTAAAAATGAAACAGTTGTTCTCATAACAAAGGGGGTGCATTATAACTTAATGCCTTGTAATAACAGATTTGGTAGGTGTCCAACCCAGTAAATAAGAGCTGCAAATCTTTGTACCTTTCTTTCCAGGTAGCATATTACCTCTGTAATCTATTGTTTTCTCTTTTATCAAAAGATATCAGTTGGAGACGAAAAAAAATTTTATAAAGTAAACTTCTTTACAACACATTCACTGTAAAACTGGATTACATATTTGTAAATTTTGAGATACCATTTGTGTAAATACATGTTGCAGCACTTTTGTATTGTTGTCCATCAAGATGATTGGGCAACTATGGGAATTAGATATAAGTACTGATTGTAGAGTCTATTCTCTAAAGGCAAGAGGTCCAGTGTTAAAAGAAGACAATATAACACTGAGCAGATGCATATGTATTTCAAAGCTTATGCAATCAGACATGTACTGCTTGAATCAAAGTGGTTTCAGCTTGTTAAGTTATTTTAAAGGCTTTCACAAAAGCTAGATTAAATCATTTTATTTAGTTGTAGACATTGTCTCTCTCAGGAATTTTAACTTATTCCAAAGAGAATACATAGTCCAATTCTAATTCTTTCCCTTATTCTGTGTGTATCTGTTTAAATTATTATTATTATTATTATTATTATTATTATTATTATTATTATTATTATTATTTGAGGTACCAGGGCCAGGAATTGAACCCAGGACTTCATATGTGGGAAGTTGGTGTTCAACCACTGAGACACAACAGAGCCCCTGAGTTGGTTTTATCATTTGTTTGCATGTTGTTTGATTTAAGGTTTTAGGAGGCACTGGGGATCAAACCTGGGGCCTCTCATGTGAGAAGCTGACACTCAACTGCTTGAGTCACATCTGCTCCTCTGTCTAGGTAAATTTAACTACTAATCTAAGGCTTATTCTTGAGTAAATAAATGAGAAAGCAAAACTACCTATTATCCTTTGCCCCAATGATAAAAAAATACTGTACTCTGAGTATCAAGAAAATAGGTAAACAAACATAAATTCTTTTTTATTATTATTTTAAAGTTTTCATTTGTTTGCAATTATTGCCTGTGCTTCTGTTGGAGGTTATACTGAAGCTGAACCTACAGTTTTTCTGTAACCAAATCCCTGAGTGAAACAAGGTGAAACAAACCACATTGAGAGTTTTTATGCAAGGATTATCTATTTTCATAGAGAAACCACAATGCATCAGATATTACTTAAACTTTTTCCAATTAAATTCTCAATTAATCCTCCACAGTAGTTCTTTAAGTTGTAATTACTGTTTTCTTCTTTTTGCATATAAGGCTATTAAAGTTGAATGGTGTCAAATTATTTTCCAATAAACATACTGCTAAGAATTGGAAGACAACATGAGCACAAACTCTAATTAAAGAATTAATACTGAGCTACCTATTAATTCTTGCCCAGTTCTATTTTTTTCTGAGAATTTTAATTTTGGAATAATTTTAGCTTTAAAGAAAAGTTGCAAAGACATTACAGAGAGTTTCTATGTACTCTCCATTCTGTTTCTCCTAATGTTGGCAATGTTACATTACCTTTCTCCATTTGTCAAAACTAAGAAATACAATATTGTTCCCAAAGGATAAATTAAAGGCTTTATTCAGATTTTATACTAGTCTTTTTTTTTTCCTAGGGTCCAATCCAGGATCTCATATTCCATATAGTATCTTTTTTTTTAATGAAACGTTAATACCCTTATATTTGCTTTGAGTATAGCTTTCATCAAATCACACAGGTTTTAAAATGTAGTGATATCATTTCTATATTTTTTTCTAAATAGTTTGAAAGTTTGGTTTTTATTCTTTTAATTTTTCATTAGAGAAGTAGATTTATGGAAAAACAATGGAAAATTTTTAAAAGAAATATGGCTTTCCTATATACCCTGCCCATTATTAACATGTTGCATTAATTAGTGGGGTATATGGGTTACAATTTATAAAAGAATATTATAATTGTACCATTAACTGTAGATAATAATTTACAACAGAATGTAGTTTCCTCCATATGACATCCTATTATCAACACCTTGCATTGGTATGGAATATTTGCTACAATTTGTTATAGAACATTTTATTTATATTATTAATTATAGTCCATCATTTATAACCAGAGTTCACTGTGCTGTACAGTCCTGTTTCATTATTTAATTTTTATTCTTGTATCATATGTATGACCTAAAATTCCATCTCTTAACCACCACATTTGTATATATAATTTAGTGCTCTTGGTTGTACTCACAATTTTGTGCTACCATCACCACCATCCGTTTACAAAATTTTACAATCAACCTATATAGAAATTGTATACAAATTAAATATTGACTCCCCATTCCCTACCTCCAGCCCAGCCGCAAGTAACCTATATTCTAGACTCAAACTATGAGTTTACTTATTCTAATTGTTTCATATTAGTGAAGTCATACAATATTTGTCCTTTTTTTTCTGGCTAATGTCACTCAACATAATGTCTTCAAGGTTCATCCATGTTGTCATATGAACCAGAACTTCATTTCTTTTGAATGCTGAATAATACTCCCTTGTATATATATCGTATTTTGTTTATCCATTTATGAGATGATGGACAGTTGGGTTGCTTCCCTCCTTTGGCAATTTTGAGTCATGTCACTATGAACACTGATGTGCAAATATCTATTCAATTCCCTGTTTTCAAATCTTTTAGGTATATACTTGGTAGAGGGATTGTCAGGTCATATAGTAGATAATTCTAGATTTAGATTTCTGAGAAACTGCTAAACTGTCTTTCACAGTGGCTGCACTATTTTACATTTTCACCAGCAATGAATGAGTGTCCCTAACTTTTCTCATCCTCTGTACCACTTGAACTATGTGGTTGGAATTTCATAAATAGAAATCATTACTTCAGAGAGACAGAAATGTTATATTTATTAAAACATTTACAATATTCCCTGCTGTGTTAGTCCATTCTCACAATTGCCTCATTTAACAGCATTGCAAATTTTCATTGAATTCTATGTAGTTGTGTTTGTTTTGGTTTTATTTGGACAGTCTTAGTGCCTTATGTTATTCTTACTAATTGATTTATTAATGTGCTTAATTAATTTTAACTTTTTTAGATTTAGCCCATTTCACCCTGTATTTATCACTTTTTCCATTTTCATTCCATCCTCCAAGTATCTGCCTTCTAAATATTTACAAATATTACTTTCTGTGTTCAGTCAATGCCATGAACAAATATAAACCTTATATGTATCTTAGTTTCTTAATTGACTAAATTACTCCCTATATTAAAATAGAGTCATATATGAAAACTCATGTATGTATCTGCTTTCTATTTAACTATTTCTTCTACCTCTTTGGGGGTTTCTAACATTGAAACATATATGTGGTTCCCAAATATTACCTATAACAATATATTTACAGAAGCATATGATCGACCAAAAATGGAACATAGGCTGTTTACATTAAAATAAATTATTATTATGAACAATTATTTTTTTTTAATTTGAACTATTATAACTTTTAATATGGCCAATTTTCCTTGTGGAACATCATGTAGATGAGACAAGAACATCTGTGATAATTCTCTAAAATTGAGAAAAGGCAATTACAAGAATTGCCACAATTTTGATAGCTAATATTGGGGCCTTACTTCCCCCAGGCTTATATTTAATTGTTTTAATGAACTGAAATTATGTAACTGAACTTTAGTGTTCACAAGATCATTGGGGATTCCATTCTCCAAAGGACCTGGGTCAAATATAAACACAATATCAGGAAACAAAAGAGAAAAGAGCCAAGGCTTCATTTCAACACCAGGTAGGTGTCATCTTTACATGTCATAACAAATGGGTTATAAATGTTTTCTATGGTTTTAAAACAGCAATGCTCAATATATGCTGTGAAAAGAATATGGAAAAAAATCTGCTTCAAATCCATTCTAATTATTTTATGAAATAGAATTTGTCTGTTGACAAAATTAACTTGCTCTCATGAAATAATTTATAGCTTTATTCCTTATTTTCCTTAGGTAACTGTGTTAAATGCTTCATTTCTTCTATTTAAATAAATTTTAAAAAGAAACATTTTTAAAGAAATATTTTAATCTCCAAACCTGACTATAATATACTGTTGACTGTTTTAAAAACTGAGGAAATGAGTCAGAATTCTTTTAGATCCATTACCAGAAATAATTATCAGACTCAGAGAATATTTTATTCCTGAGTTCACAGCAAAAGTATTGGGTGAAAAGTAGGACAGACAAGATTTAGTATTTATTAAATAAAAAGAAAAAACAAATATTAAAAATAGTGGAACAAGAAGAAATTGATCGTTAAAGTAACACATTGGTTTGCTAAAAACCAAAAACCAATCCAAGCTAGGCAAACTAAAGAAAACTAAACCAGAAAAGACAAAGCATTCACAGAACCCCCATATACACACAGCTTAGTAAAAAAAAAAAAAAAAAGAAAAAAAGAAAAAGCATTTGCAGGATATGTGAAAAGATGATCCATTTTTCATTTTCTTTATTTCTTTTACTTCAAATAGGCAATTAACATTTGGAGGGTACCTACGATGGGTCACAGAGTTTTCACATATTTTCTTATTTAATTATTAAAATTAACCATTAAGGAAGATTTATAGATGAAACTAGTAAGAAATCATAGCTCAATATGGTAGAAAGTGAATCATCATTCTTTTTAACTTCTTGTTGTTTTAGTAAAAGGGACATAATTAAGGCTATCTTGTAGCCTTGTTTACAGAATTTTAATTTTAATAACTAACTCATCTTACATTGTAATAAGATGTAGAAAACCTAATCCATGTTTTTCTGACTCTTTATTCAATACCAGGGAAATATTGTTCATAAATTGTGGATTGTGGAACACTATATTCAGTGAAAACAGATTCAGTTGTCAAATTAATTTGGAAAATGTTGTATATTACTTACTCTTTTCTGAAACTCAGAAAGCTGAGTAGCTTATTTTGTGATCTGAAAGGTCCTGCCATGAAAAAAATCTTTCTTAAACACTGCTTTACAAAAGTGTTTCCCAATCATATACATATGAACCTTATTTTTCTAGTATTTGGGGTTACCTGATAAAGCTTAACAGAAAAATCAGTTTTTTAAATTAACATTTACTGAATGAAATGCCAAAAGGTCAATTCAAACATGATTGACTCTTCAGGAAGCATATGCATTGTCCCTGATATTAGATTTGAAACTTTTAATCACAGGGAATTAAAATATATTGAGAAAGTTTTCTTATTTGATATTAAAGAACTCAAGACACTATGAAAAAATCTGATACAGGCAAATCCAAGCCATTGAATAAGAAATGGTTTTGGGGAGCATAGGATGAAATGACCATATCAACTATAATTGCAAAGAGTGGGTTCCTGGAATAAGTGAGTTTTGACAAATTAGTAACTTTATTATGATTGAAATCTTTGCCTTTTTTCCTTTTCTCTGGATTGGATTTCTGCTATTCTTCAGTCTTTATTCCAAAAATGCTTGTGAACTTCTTAGCAGGACAGAAAGCCATCTCCTACCAGGGGTGCCTCCTGCAGTATTCCTTCACTAATATGTTCCTGAGAAGTGCATGCTTTCTCCCAGCTGCCATGACTTATGATCAGTATCCTGCAGTTTGCTGCCCACTGCACTATGCAGGCCTCATGACTCTTACTTTCTGTATCCACCTTGTGACTGTTTCTTTCCTAATGGGTTTTGCCAACTCTCTCACCCACCTAAGTGGCTTGCTCAGTCTTTCTTTCTGTGGGCCCAATGTCATTAACCATTATTTCTGTGTTATCCCATTGCTCTTTCAACTCCCCTGTTTTGATACCCAGCAAGTGAGGTTTTATTTATTGTCCTCTCTGGAGTGATATCTATGACCACCTTTTGATGATGGTTAGATCCTACCTTGGTATCATTCTTACTGTCCTGAAGCTATGTTCTGCAAGGGGCAGATGGAAAGCCCTCTCCACATGTGCCTCCCACCTGAGAGTGGTGACTTTCTTCTGTGGAACCATGATATTTACTTATCTTGGAACCAGTTCTAGCTACCCTCAAGGTAGAGCCAAAATCCTATCTGTGTTTTATACTCTGTTGCTGCTAAATTTTCTGATATATAGTGTGAGAAACAGAGTGACCAAAGAAGCAATGAGAAGAATTCTTAAGAGAAAAATATTTGCTCAGTGAACATGAATTTTAAAGCAGAAACTTACTTGAAGAATATGTAATGGTATTATAGGCAGGTTCATTGTGCAAATAACTGCAGGAGATGTGGGTGAAAAACACAAGGTATTTATTATGTGAAGAGATATATTCATTATTGACTTTGGAAAAATATGTGTGTGTTTGGCTATATGACTTAAATATTATTTTGAATCTCTATTAACATCATATGTAATCAGTTTATAGCTTCCTGCTCTGGAATGATTAGATATAAAATATGATTGTCAGTTTAGTAAAAGAATATAGAAGAACTAGTAGGTAGACAATCACACACACACAACACAGACATACACATGCACACACACATAAAATGGGGAGAGAATTGGTTACAGAGAGTATACTCAATCTTGCTTCTTACAAGAGCTCAACCATTTTACAGATGAGTAAACAAAGGAGTTAAATCTTATCTAAGATCAGACAACAAATGTTTTAGAGCTAAAATTTAAACCTGCATATAATCATATAAAGGTACACAGGCCTTCTCTCCATTTTACATAAACAAACAGAACTTCTTAAATTTCTCTAGTATGCCATATTTGTTTAGAAATGTGAAAACTAGAGTATTTAATTAAAAATAATTTTTAATTTTTATATGGCATCTTCACATCTTCCAGTTCTTTAATGGATATACCAAAATAACAATGCAAATATATTCTAGTCAAAAATACAATTGGAATCATCAAAAATAGCCTTTAGGAAACTTCAACAAAACACTATAAACTATTAGAATAAGTGTAACAGTTTGCAAATGATGATAGCTTTTTTTTTAAATGTTGATAATTTTCACCAATATTGCTTATTTTCAGCCACAAACCCATATGATTTTTGTTATTCTATTCACTTAGTCATGCATCAAAAATTCATTCCAGCACCATTGTCATCACCCCAATTGTTAGGAGAGCAAACAACCAATTTTAAATGACATCTTATCAATATATAGTAAAAAAAAAAAATTAGGTTTGTGACAAGTGTATATTTCTACCAAATGCAACAATATTTAGTGCATAACAATAAATCTTATCTGATAACATCTACAAAAGCCTATGGCATTTTTGTCTTGTTGCCTAACAATCATGTACATGTGTAACAAAATGGGTAAAAGCACATTTTATTTCATTGTTTCTATACAGCCCTGATTTTCTTCAGAAATAATTCCATTAGTCATATATTTTGGTCTCATGTCCCCACATCAGCATATGCATATACTTTGATAGGATGTGATTATTATAACCAAGTTTTAAAAATATATATTTTTAAAGAAACATCGATTATATAAATGTTATATAAGAAATATAGGGAATTCCCATATGCCCCACTCCCTAGCCTTCCCACGTTTTCCCACATCAACTACATCCTTCATTAGTGTGGTACATTTGCCACAATTGATGAACACATCTTGCATAATTGCCACTAAGTGATAATTATAGTTTACATTGCAGTTTACACTCTCTGCCACACATTTTGCAAGTTATTACAAGATATATAATGCCTTGTATCTGTCATTGCAGCGTCATTCCGGATAATTCCCAAGTCCTGAAAATGTCCACAAATTACACCTATTTTTCCTTCTCACTCCCCTCAGAACCTCCAGTGGCCACTGCATCCACATCCATGATAAAAGTTCTTCCACTGCTAGATTCACAACAAATCTACAGTAGAACAACTGTAAGTCTACTCTAGACCATTGTCTGTTCTCCAATCTTGAGGATTCTGTGATAGTGATGCCCACTCCACCTCTAATTGAGAGGGGGCTTAGATCCCGTTGATATAACTTTCTGGCTTATGGTTGCAGACTCTCTCTGTTCCTTGAGATGGTCATTGTCAGTCAACTCCTTATTAATTGTCCTGCGTGAGACCTATGAATTGGAGAGTAGGTCTTGCAAGTCTGTTGCGATTCAAGGCCCAACTGGCACAAAGATTTAAGTCTCTTGAACATGCAGCTATCAACTCTAGTACTAACTATAGGTTCAAATAGAAAGGCACCAGAGCCATGTGTAGGGAAAATACAACTAAGTCCAACTCTATCACACTGGGGAGTGTAAATTCCAAATTAGGACCCACTGGCAAAGCACCAAACTCCTGGGCTGCCTGCCCTGCCTATAGTGTATGGATGTCTCACGAGCCCTCAGAAGCCCTGCTATTTGCAGTAACATTTACTTTGGCAGTCAATGTGTTCCTGGTGAGACATGCATAAATATAACCTCTGAAATGACTTCTTGACTCATGTTGAAGTTTCTTATCATATAAACTCATTTGTCTTTACCCTTTCCCCCTTTTGGTCAAGGTATTTTTCCAGTTGCATTGTTAGTTGGTTCTTGCTAGTAATCCCCCAGTGGCAAGGAGGTTCATCCTTGGAGTCATGTCCCATAATGAGGAGAAGGTAATACATTTATATTCTCAGTTTTGGCTTAGAGAGAAGCCACATTTGAGCAACAAGGAGGCTCTCAGGAGGTAACTCTTAGGCACCTTATAATACTGTGCTATGTTTCAATTTCAAAAGTAAGCATTTGTAAGTACAGCCATCACAATCAAGGGCCCATCAATGGTACATCCTCCTTCAGTAGTCACTGACCCTGTACTTAGGGGATTTTTGCTATTCCATTAGAGAATATGGCAGAGCTCTCCAGGATAAGAATTCAATATTTCTTTGGTTATTTTGTGGAGCTCCACCCACTGTGACAATGCCCTATGAACACTTGAACACATTCATATGCCTTATAGGTATGCCCCAGATGAAACTATTCCCATACATCACCCATCTCTGACTGCCTGCACCAAATAACCAAGTTTCCAAAAGAGTAACCATAGCCCAATATGCAAGTCCTTATGACATGGCATAGCAGCTTTCTGAAGTATCCCAAACTAATAATTATATTTGCATTGGCTCTATCAGGGTATCCATCTTCTGGTATTATGTACTTAGGATCTTACATTTTGACAAATAATTAATAGTGTAAGGATAATATTTGTATATAAAATTTCTCCACCTGTAGATTTTTTTATTTTAATGTATTCCTAATACTATATTAATCCTATTAATCTTAATCATATATAAACACATTATGGGGCCGGCTCGATAGCCCAGTGGATAGGGCAATGGAATACCACATGGGAGGCCCTGGGTTCAGTTCCCGGGGACCTCATCTAGCGGGCAGACTGCCTTGAGAATGGCAAGCTGCCATGGGCAGGCCAGAGCCGCCGTGGGCAGGGCAAAAAGCTGCCACGGACAGGGCAAAACCCGCCACGGGCAGGGCAGGTTGCCCATGAATGGAGCACAGCCAGCCACCCACGAACAGGAAGCCGGCCATGAATGGAAGCAGAAGCCACCCACAAGCGGGGAAAGCCGCACCTGCGCAGTGACCAGTCTCGGTGCATTGCCACAGTGGGGGGTAAGGGGAGATATGTAATAAAATAAATAAATCTTTAAAAATAAATAAATAAATAAACACATTATTTGGGAGTTTGTCAAGTTATTTTCCAAAGTATTTGTGTAAAACCTAAGTCCTTTAGCAATACAATTTTTGTGTTTACTTAAGAGTTTAGTTATTATATCCTAACCTATTTAAAAATGAATATATTTATAAAAATTTCAATGAGGAAGAGAAAAAAATCAAAACCAACAAAGTGAAAGTTAATGAAGACACAAAGGGTGATCTTGCTTTACTTTCTGTAAATTATCAATTAATTGCATCAGAAACAATTTGAGGACTTAAGGTTTTTCTGTTCTCTCTTCTAAAGAAATAGATTTGTGAAAATGGTCATTGGGCCAAATTTGGTGTTAGAATCACATAAATAGAAGTATGTTAAATAAAACTTAGGGAATGAAATCCACGGTAATCGTCTTTCTGACATAACATAAAATTACAGATAAAGCTATTATTTAGGGGCACTGTTAAAAAAGACAAAGGACCCAGATAACTGTAAATATTTTTTACTTGAGGTATAAATTGTTAGTATGGATTTTTCCAAATGGTTTTAGCCTCTAAAGGGTGCAATATCAACTTCTCAAACCTAATAATATCTTACATTACATAAACAGTTTCTCCAGAAATTACATAACTTTATATGGAACCCTGGTCAAACAAAGATTTTCCTAAAGTATATTTCATCTACTCATTTACTGTTTAACCATCTGTTTCTGACACGATTTTTATGATTTTTAAAATTAACCAAAACTTTAACTAAATTGCTGCATGTGAGTAAATGTGGTCTCCTTCTTTAGCTCTATAGCTAAACTTTTAAGAGATGTGCTTGATTTTGCTGCTAAGAAGAGCTTTGTTAACAATGCCATGCTGATAATAAAAAGTACTAATTGACATATATATTTTGCGTGATAAGTCACTGGTGTTCTTCTTTAATCAACCGTAGCTAGACAATCTGGAGTTAATGTGTGTGGTTATAAATATTACATTTTTAACATGTTCCAATTTGTTAAAGCTTTTCTTCAGGGAAAAGTAACAAGAACAATAAAAACAACATTTGGAGAACCACCGAATTGAAGGTCTAGAGGCTAAAAAAAATTATCTCTTATTATTGGAGAAATGCCATGGAAAAAAGGATTATATTTGTTTTAAATGGTTTCAGGGGATAAATTTGTATGAATTTAAAAATGTTTAATCAAAAGCATTTAGGAAACACAAAGAATTATAAGTTTAGTAATATCTTCACTGCTTATATGCTATATGGAAACAAATTTTGACTCACTATAAAATGGTTTATAATATATAATATCCCAAGGCCAAGTGGGATTATGCTTAAGATAAAGACCCACATATGTGGAAGATTCAAGCAAAATATTTACAATTTAGTGAGATTTTGTAGAGAGGAGTTTGAACATAAGACAGATGCTTATGTTTGTGGCTTTGGGGTGTCATTTCAACAGGCATTCATTTGGTGGTTATCAAAGACATTATAAATTATGAATTTGGTAAAAGCTGTACTAGGACCTCTTTTTTCTGCCATGTTCTTCCAGAATCAAAGAAATTTAGATTTGAATGTTACCTTATAATTTGTTCTGCTCCTAATGAGAAAACCAATCTTGAAGAAAAAAGTTGTTTGCATTAGGCCTCATTACCCATGAGGAAAGTAGTGTCATTCTGAGTTTCAGTGCAGTACTCTCTTTTAATTGCACATACAGTTAGACAGAAATTTGTTCCTCAAGCCAGTTGCAGTAACTAAGAATGTCTGAGTAGAGATATATTCACAATTTTGTTGGAATTTGAGCATTTTATATACAAAAGTGAGTAAAATGCAAGTATCCAACCCAAGAAAAATATTTCTCTTATTCAAATTCAACATTTTAATACTAGTATCACCATTGCTCCTGCTCCCAATTTCTATTACTTGGCCTTGATAACAGTGTTTCCATACACTGAGTCACATACACCAGAATCCTAGCACGTAACCTTGAATTGGTATCCTTTACTTTCTCATATGTTTATTGGATTAGGTCATGTTGCTTTTGTCTCCCAAATATGTTTCAAATAAATGTCCTTTTCATTATTAATCATCATTTATACTGCCTTGCTCCAGGCACTCACATTCTCTAATCTTAAATACTGAAATAGGTTTCTAATTTATTTCATTTTTTGTAGACTGCCTAGTTACTCTTTAATGTATCCCCAATTTTACTTCAGGACAAGGTTTATAATCAAAATACATTCCTTAATTCCACATTTTGTTTAAACTTTTTCTCTAGAATATTATCATTCTCAAAGACCTACATCAAGAATCCCCACCTCTCTCAAAATTTTCTTTATAGTTCCATTCATGAAATTGGATTACATTCTCCATGGTTCTACCACTGCAAATTGCCATGTACAAATGGATTGCAAAGTTTAGTTTTCACATTAGCTCCTCTTCTAAAACTGTTACTCCCGCAAGCGATAAACAGTATCTTATTCAAATTTATAGTCCCAGGAATACTGGGAATGTAACTGTCATTTTGTAGATTATAGTGTATATTCAATACTTCTTCATTGAATAAATCAGTGAGTTAATTATATAACAAGATTGTTTTCTCACCTATTACATCTTAGTATATTTTCTGTTGAAATATTTAAATAAGTAAAAATAATCAAGAATTATTTAGAAATTTTATGACTTATCACAGTAAAAAATTCAGTGACCTATTGGAAGAAAATTTTCACTAGCTAGTTAAAAGCATGAATATATAAATATTAAACAAAGATATGAAGGATATTCTTCATGATTGACATGGATGATAGTATAATTCCAACTTATATTAATATCATGAAATCAGTATGTAGGAAAGTCCACTTCTTCTTGGTAAAAGGGATATGTGACAAGCCTAACTGGAGACAGTAGTTATCTGACATTCTCTAATTGTATTTCTTTCATGTATTTTCAATGTGTTTTAGTGTTTTATAAAAGAGTTTGTGTATAAATCTACTAATAATATAATTCCTTTTGCCTGTGATCAATAACCTGAGATCTAAGACCACACAGGCACCTATAATGAAATAAAAGTATTGATGATGGTGATGATAATAGTTAAAACATTAAAATAACAATAAATACTTAAGAATAGTATAATAGGACAGTAAAGAGATCAGTAGTTGAAACAAGCAGTTTAAGTTTAAATCCGAATTTAACACTTAATGGATGCCTTAGCCAGTTATTTAAAAAGGCTTGACTCAGTTTCCTCATCAATAAAATGGTATGAAAATAGTGCCTCCTTCATGGACTTCAATATGATTAAATTTACAGTTTTGAGAATCATGCCTGACATATAATGAAATCTCCAAAGGTTTACAGATTTTCATGATGATGTTGATCATGATTGTGGTGGTGGTATATATTTGTGGGTGCTTGGAGGCACATATGGAAAAAATCTAGGGAACCCCATATCTTTTTTTTGTTTTTTTATATTTCTGCTGGATTTCTTTTTTTTATTAAAGCATAGCATTCATTTATGGGCATACATAAACAATGTGTATAGTAAAAGTGGTGCACTTACAAAATATCATTTTATTATATTCTTATATTAGTATTTACACATCCTATTTTCATATATAAATGGTTTTTAATTTACATCATTTAATTTTCTCAAATGTGTGCAGCCATTTACATTGAAACACACAAAAGCGAGGTATATACATATTTAAGTACTTTCATTGGAGGTGTATTCCAGGAACACTAAGAAAATACCTTGGGTGTACAATTAAAATCAGATCTCAAGAGAGAAAGATGTTAATTGGCCAATTACTTTTTTTAAGTGAAGAGTTTAAAATTTGAGGATGTGTGCTAGTATAAGACTATTTAACAAACTAAATTTCAGAAGACAATTCTTTATTATGGGAATGCTTTAGAAACACACTAAGTAAAGGATTAATGCTGAATACAAATCTAGTTTTTAGTTGAAAATTAAATCCTTTAATTCTGAAGAAATCATATTAAGATAAAAAATTATCACAGTGAATTTTCTTTTTTCATTTCTACCTTACCAATAGATGGGAATATACACAATACCCAGAGTTGCACAAGATGTCCTATTCTTGCTGTTTGATCATGAACCTGAAAATGATAAGAAGACATCTGAAAAAGAGATTTTCTTTGGACAACTGAATCTCAGGTAAATCTAATTTCATTATTCTATTCTTTCCATAAGTGTGTGTGTGTGTTTCCTACATTGAGAATTTTTTTTTACTTGTCTGCATCTTCCAATAATTTTTAAGAAAAGTGCCTTTTATGACAGGCAAGACAAAATGCCTTTATCTGATAAATGTTTGCTAAATAAAAGAAAGGATAAATATGAATGCTTGAGAACATGGGGAAACTAAATGATTATGTATACTTAACATAACATCAAGTCCCTTTGGATTAGTCAAGTAGTGTTATAGGTCTGAAACAAACTTTACTTAACTGCACATACTGGTTTCTGTTGTATTTATCAAATACTTATTTATTAGTAAATAAGTTCTCTATGATAAGAGATAATGCAATATTTTTAATTCTGTGACTTGAGATTTCAACATAACAAATAATCTTTATCTTTTTTAGGCTTTTTACCTTGTCTTAAAAACCACTGTTTAGCAATGAACTGGTTGACACCTGATATCATAGGTAAATATGTGCCTTTATTATTGTAATCACACACACACACAGAAAATTGACTCTCACCTTCATACACCTATGTACTTTTTCCTTATCAATTTAGCATTCATTGACATATTTTATTCCTCTACTGTTACACCCAAGACACTGGTCAATTTCCAATCCAACCAGAAAAACAATCTCTTTTGTTGGCTGCTTTGTCCAAATGTACTTTTTTCTTGTGTAGTGAGTGTTTTCTTCTGGGTTTTATGGCCTATGACTGCTATGTAGCAATCTGCAATCCTTTATTCTGTAGTTCATGTCCCAGAAAGTGTGCAACAGACTGGGAGTAATGCCATATGTGATAGGCTTCACAAATTCTCTAATATCCACCTGCATGTTAAGCAGTTTGGCGTTCTGCAATTCCAATATCAATCATTTCTTCTGTGACACCACAGCTCTTCTGGCCTGTCCTGTATAGATGCATTTGGCTTAGTGATGGTGACCTTTGTCTTAGCTGGGTTCACCTGATTTGTTCTCTTCTCATCATCACAGTCATTTACATTGCCCTCATCTCAGCTGTCCTATGGGTCCTGTCTGCAAGGGCCAGGCAGAAAGCCTTCTTCACCTGTTTGTCCCAACTCCTAGCTCTGACAGTCTTCTATGGGTCCCTGATTTTCACATATTTACAGCCTGATAGAACTTCCTCCCTGACCCAGGCACAGGTAGCATCTGTGTCTATACCATCATCATTCCAATGCTGAATCCACTGATCTATAGTCTGAGGAATAAAGACATGAAAAATCTTCTCCTGAAGGTCATACATAGAAAAGTGTTTCCATGACAAATGGCTTTATACATTCAATTACTTTAAAGATTGGGAATATACCACAGCAACCTCAAATAGCATAACAGAAATTAAATGATGACTTGGAATCTTGGAATTTGGAATGTGAATGAAAACTTTCTTTGTATCAAATACAGAATCACTGTATTAGGAGGTCATTAAGGCATTTCAATTACTCAGAGTATAGACATATGGAGGTAAATAAAGAGGCATAAGATCAACACCTTAAATTTATGCCTTATTACTGATTTGTGAGCATGTGCCACCCTGTAACCTGTGAAAAATATTAAATTGTTGTTTCATATAGCTAGACATTTTGTTTTCTCAGCTAGTAGCAAATTGAGAGTAGAATATTAAGATATTAAGACATGGGGACTCCTAAAATTAACTAAGTCAAGAAATGGTAGCTGATAGCCTGAGAGAAAAACAGGAAAGAATATAGAATTAATGAAAGTAAAGCTCCAGTGAAAAGATCGGGTCAGAACTAATACAAGTAAATATATGTTCAGTGAATAGACTGGGACATTTCAGTGAGGTGCAAGCAATAATGGGGTCATTGAGTAATGTAGCAAAATGTGTAGATAGTGTGGGATTACTTTGCTTTAGTAGTTAAAATTTTCATCATTTATCTGGGTTTGATTTTTTATTACATAGAAAAATGACATGTTTAATAATTAGAGCATATTCTACATTAGAAGTATCAGAGCTTAATTTCCAAGTGACTATACTGTTCCTGTCTAACTTAATAAACTTATCAAAGACTGAATAGAAAAATGTGTGTGTATGTATGTGCATTTGTGTGGAAAAATGAAGGACTAGCTATGGCATATTTCCTGAGATAGTTTAGAAATATATAGAGAGATACTTGCTTTTCAAATCTAGCAGAAATCCTTTTGAAAATATGAATCTACTGTCTTAAAAGTAAAAAATGTGTATATTTTTGTTCCTTGAAGTGTGATGGACTTAATAATTATTCTTTCATCTAAAATCAGATAAATGAACTCTCCCAGACATTGTTACAGTACAGTACATTCAGTACTGCCTTTATTGGGCATGAATTATTCATAGTAATCAGAGGAATGAGTTGGGACATCATTTTTAAGTTGCATGTTGAAAAGAATCAAAGATTAATTTGCTGAGTTTCTTTTTTGAAAACAAAATGAGTGTGTATTATATTTCTATCCCTCCAGTAAGAATGCCTCTATGTGCCCTGAGAGAAGATTTTGCTTATTCCTATTTGTTCTTATGCATCTAGCAAAGTAACATATACAAAATGTACAAGTAAATATTGTTAGCAATTTGGCATATGTGAAGGTATATTTATAAATGCATTTATACCCACATGCAAGTTAATGATAATTTTCTTTGTGTTCACTAGCTTGTGGAAGTAAAGTGATAATTCATTAAGGCCAAAGGCTCTGCTGTATTTATATGTATATTTTGTTTGGCATTTGGACAAGGGTGTACATACTGGGATTCAACAAATAATAGTTTTGTTAAAATTATATTCCTAGAATTATTTTCCAAATATTTTATGTCTATGTTAAATACGACATTGTGATTTGCAGATATATTCTTTCTTAAATGATGTCTTTTCTAAAGGATTCAGATAGGGAAACATGAATAAACCGAGTTATACTTTGTATATATGACTTTATGTAATTGGAGTCAACTGGTTAAGAAGTTCTCATATCTATATAACAAAACCAAAACTCCTGTAAAGATAAATCAGTTTCTGTCTTGAGAGTGACTAGGTAGCTAATATGATGATATTTTTTTGTGTATATATGTGTGTGCATTTTCTCTTATCTACATTACAGTGGTCTGAGTCTGGCAAGCTTCACTGTACTTTGTAATATTTTAAATTATAAATTGTTTTAACATGTTATGGACATCTTATGAAATTACATGGCATTAATGTAGGACTATATAGAGGTTACCTACGATTTACTCAATACTTATTATTAAGGCTATAAATTTTTTCCTTCTGATCATAGTGTCTGATTAATATTGGTTACTGTGAAGTTTTTTTCATGGTCATTATTGAGAATCATTAAAATGTTTATATTTTTTTAAATTTCTTTTTCTATCAGGCATTTTTTCATAATAAATATAATGCTCATTTAAAAATAATTATGTAAAACACCAATGTTTTCACAACTTATTTCTACTTATCCTGTTCTAGTTTGTATGTATTTAGTTTTTATTTTTTTGC
Organism: Chaetophractus vellerosus; assembly: GCA_004027955.1. NCBI lineage: Eukaryota > Metazoa > Chordata > Mammalia > Cingulata > Chlamyphoridae > Chaetophractus > Chaetophractus vellerosus. The sequence continues at coordinate 1,112 of PVKH010001073.1, read as the reverse complement.
AATTGCACTGAATATGTATTCTTCCATTGATAATATAGAGTAACTTGCACACTTCTATATTTACTATTAATAAAAATTATGTACTTGGATGCCCCTTTAAAATTCTTCATGTTTTCTTGCTGTTCTGTTTCTAGGAAATAAAAATATCTCACACTTTATTTGCCCATCATGAGATGAGAGTATTTATTTTATTTGTCCAAATTATGCTAAAATGTCCAAATCTACTCCTCTCAGTATGCTGCTTATATTTATCTCTTGTATACTTCTCAGTTACCTCCCAGCTACCTTCTAGCACTTTCTCTGCACCTTGCCTTTAGCCCCAGTAAAACCCATCCTTCCAGAATGAGTCACTGATTTCTTTGCCACCCCTTGTCTAACTCTCACCTGACTATCTCACAGCCTTTGCTCTCTCCTATACAGATGAACAACTTCATAATGTTTGGGACTATGTCCCAAGAAGTAAACATCTTGTCTGAAATTTGCCAGATATATTTTTTTAATATATTGCAAAAAGACACTGCCTTTAAATATGTATGATATATCAGGCTTTTATATCAATGGAAAATAAAAGTAAAGATTACCTTTCTTAAATAGATTTATTTCAAAAAATATTTAAAGAATTGGGCCCCAATTTGGAATCCTTGCCCCTGAGAATGACAGAGTCTGACTGAAATATGTCTTCATTGCACATGGCCCACCTGTCTCTTCTATTCAAACCTATATTTGATGCCAGTTTTAGGTATACTTCCAGAGACTGGAGAATACAGGCTGTCCAGGTGCCAACTGGGTCCAGAGTCTCTGTGGACTTGCAACTCCTATGCTACAACTCAATGGACTCACCCAGGACACATAGTTGGGAGATGATGATGGATGACAGCTATCCTGGGGACTGGAGAGAGCCTGCAGCTGCAGGCTGTATAATCTTTTCCATCATATCCATGGGATATAAGCCCCTCTCACTTGGTGGTGGAGGTGACATCACCATTCTAGACTCCTCAGGATTGGGGGAAGAGTTATGGACTAGAGTGGACTTCGTGTCCTGTTATAGACTTGTGATTCATGCAATGGAAGAAATTACAAAATCATGTGGAGCCAGGGGCCACTGGACACTG
>PVKH010001072.1:12500-32356 GCA_004027955.1 Chaetophractus vellerosus | reverse complement strand
TCACCTATTATGTTTAATTTATTGAAAGTCTAATGTAAAATTCTTTTTATTAGGAACACTGAATACCAATATCAAGAATGTTTATTTCCCAAAAGAAGCTTAAATACATATTATTTAAATAAATAGTAGTAACCTTTCATACCTAAAGTCTGTTCAAAATTCTCTGAGTCAGGACTATCTTGGCCAAACAAGAGTCCTAGGGATTGCTGTGATGGAAATATTTGATGAATAGATGATTTTAATTTTAATTATTTAATTGTTTCCCCCACCCACACCATCACCTTTAAGATGTCACTTTATCAGAGGTTTATTAGTTTAATATGCCAAATGAAGAGAGAGACTCTTGCTTAAGTAATTTGGCTAAAGCAAATTCTAACATAAAAGCATAAATAAACATGTCTCTGCAGACATTTTTGTAAGTATTGATAATGCTTGTCTAAATTCTAAATAGATAGTTACAATTTAAATTATAGTGTAAATTTTCAGGAACTGAAAAGAAATTAATTCAATACAATTAATATCCTGCCAATTTCTTTGACATTAATGTATCTCTAAATATGATTCAACAATTATTTTTGTATTTATGTAAGCATATTTTTTCTGTTTGGGAGAAAATATTTCACTTCCATGTATCTTAAATATAGATGAAAAGGAATAGCTGTCATCAGGTCTAACCCCTTTGAGACTGCTCTTAGGAAAGAAAAGTCCCTAAATATATTCATCTTAAGTGTCCATCATGTGGTCAAAGATAGCCCACTTGGCATTTTTAAGGGGGTAAAAATAAACAACAGTAGCACCAACAACAAAAATCTACCCAGTGTACATGTACGTCCTACCAAGAAGACATTGTGATCCTGCGATTGTCTGGGTACCGAGCCAGTCAGTGAGTGATATTTAGGTTCACCTGGCTTTGTGAAAGTATATTCTTTTTCTGAAAACTTTTCCAGTTAATAAGGAACATAATTAGCATGTGCTATGACTAAGTATACCCCTATCTTCTTGAGAATTGCTTAATTGATTCAAAACTAGCATTTGCATTGACTACAGCAGAATCAATAAATGGTCCCTAAGGTAATCTTCATACAAAGTCAAATTTCTAGAACTGATTTTAGATTGTTTCCATAGTACTGCTTTAAAAATAGTTTTAAAAATAGAAAACCGGTTTACTTTGTAACTGTAAAAAAAAAAATTTCAGATTGTCCCACTAGATGACCCATTTGTAGAACTTTTGAAGAATCTTGCCATTTTGCTTCTCACACACTAGACTGAACAAATTTACTTGTTTAAAATAGTAAAATTATGTCATCTGTTTGATTTAAACCTAATCAAGAATGTACTTTCTCTTTTATGCAAGTATTATGGTCCATTTTAAGATTTATTTTTCTTTCTAATTTAATTTATTGATTGATTTAAGCCTTCTTTATGAGATATATCCTGAGCTGATTCTACTATCTCTCTATAAGGGGACTTTTTTACTTCTTTAAATTATAAAATTACTTTTATCGGAAATATCAATGTAATAAAAATGTATTTTGGAAATTTTAGGTGCTATTTTTTGAGCTTCACAAATATGTAGAAGAAGGGACAAAACTATCATTCAAAAAATCCAGAATCAATATTATTTAGAGTGTGCAGAAACAGAAACTCAAGAGTCTAAAAGTAGCATTAGAAAAGCCTATTTTTTTTTTTTTGGCCATTACATTATCAGAAAAAAATTAGAAGAATTTAGTCAAGTTTAAAGGCACTTTGGGGCCAATCATCATCTTCTAGAAATTCTCACTGAAAAACATCAAATATTGTTCAGTGAATTGCTGTGAATAAGTCATCTTTTCAATGAAAAATGCTACTTCATGCAAGATACAGTTAATTTACTACGTGGCTATCTAAAGGTTAAAAACCATGATTTTCTAGTGTGTTTCCCCCCTCCAAAGCCAGATAAGTTTAGTTTCTTAAGCATAAAAATAAGCAATATATCTTTTCAATAAATCTGCTAGCACTGTAGGGCAGCTGTTAACCAAACAGAGCTGGATAGGGTTACTCTAACAATGTCTGAAGGGCAGAGCTGGTGATTCTGAGATCTGGGAAGAATTTGTTTCAGCTTGTATTCAGTGCATTCCTCACTCTATTCAGCTGTAATAAAGTATTTTAAATGCCATTACTCTGAGTTTAAAATAGAGTAGAAATTTCTATCAAATCTTTTTAAACAATGCCGCTTTGAATAAAACAAAATTAGTACACATCTAAAACTGTAAAATACCTTGATGCTTCTAAACCTAAGTTAAGGAGACTGTTTGTAACCTGGGGCTTTCTCCTCTAAACTGCATGTCTTCTATGTTTTGCAAACTGCATGCTTAAAGTTATTATTTTGCCTCAGGGCAGATTATTTGGTATGTTGCATAGAAAAAAAAGCATTTTTATTTTCTTTCTAAAATATACCTCTCTATTGAATATTAATGTTTGCTTTTGTTTCAGCTCAATTTGTACGCTAATAATGGCTAATTGTTATGTTCTAAGCACTCGGTTTTCTTGTATGCTTTAATTAATAGAGAAGCATTTTGCTGTAGCTTTTTCTAAAGTAAGAGTCTGTAGGAATTTTGCTTCTCAGAGTAAGATTTTCCTTTGCTTTTTTTTTTTTTCCCTTTAAGTTGCCTCTTAGGAAAGTAAGGTTAATGCCATGTACAATACTAGTTTGCATGTGTTCATTTAAATACTAAAAACTGTAGTACTGCTCGATCCATATCTGACTGCTAGGTTTCAATTGACAGCTGAGGATTTGTGACTGGACCATGAATCAAAACGGCAGGCATTTATACCCCAGTACCAGTGAGGATACATTGGGAATTACTTGGCAAAGGTAACATTTTAATTATTTCCAACCCTACACTTACACCTAAAAATTACATGAGCTATAGTGTTTGTTTTTAACTAGCTTTACAGAAGATAAATGTTAAAAATTTAGTTGTTTTGGCTATGCCATCCCTCTTTCTCCCCTCCCCTTTATTTCTTATTTTAAATGCAAGGTCAAATTAATTTTGGATTCTAGCATATGTTGGAATTTCTAAATGCTGTCAACTGTTTTAAACAATTTATAATGTTTGGGGGCGGGGCGGTGGGGAGGATTTGATACTTAGCTTTTAGGATCTGAAAAAAATGAAACCAGAGTTTTAGGAAATATTTTTCAGCGACCTGAGGATAAAACATTGGGTTTTCATGTTATAGATTCCTTTCATTTCAATTCTCTCTTCTACCAATATTTATACACCATTTTAACTATTTATTTATAGCCCTCTCAAAGGGAAAACACTAGAAGAAAAATGTCAAATTAGTCAATTTTGCTGTTACTAGAAAGCAGCACCCATAAATTTTGGAGTGGTGATTGTTGGAATCAGTAGCTAAAGTAGGGATTTGGTTTAAATAAAGTTTCAACATCTGTTTGTACATTGATGTGACTCACTGAGGATTAACTATTTGGCTGAGAAAGTTATTCAACAACATCATTTTTCAAAACAACTTTTAATATTTCTTATGTATTAGCTTTAGAAATTAAGTTGTTCTAAGACAGCTTCTTATGTAGTACAGAGCAATTTGCGTTCAAATTGGCAAATTAAATAATTAAAATTCATGGGATAATCATATGTAATAAGAGATAAAAATTTGTATATGACAAGGAAGTAATTCCATAAGGAGTTCACCAAAAGCAGAGCCACCATGATTTTCCAACCCTTCTCTGTTTATTAATCCTCTCTTTAGAAAAAGTGCCTATACCTAGATATCAGTTTTGAATGGACTTCCCATCTCCATGTTGGTTGATAGAACCTGCTGAGTTTAAAAGAATTAAGTTAATAAATATATGTACTTTTGTTCAGGTAAAAATTATGAAAATCAATAGAATTCTGTTCTTAAAACTCAGTGAATTTTTTTTAAATTCATAAAATGAATACAATATGATTTTTCCTCTTTTTAAAGATAAATATAATATGCACTTCAAGATTTTTGCATTTTTACCTACTTTGATTTTTTTCAAGAAGCTTGCATTATTTTTCTCCTTAGGAAAAAATGCCATATATACTCATAAAAAAAGAAAATAAGCTCAATGAAAGTGTCTTAAGTCATCTTAATAAGTATTTTAATTTAATTTAATTTAATTTGGTGTGTTTGGACTTTATTTTATTGATTAAATTCCTTACTTTCCACGCTCCAGCTATCAGTTAGCAAAGTGACTCATGCTTGCATACAAGCCTTACCACATCTACAAAAATGACAAATCAGATGATGCATGTTCATGTTTGTCAATGTGCCTCCAGATATGTGAGCTTCCAAATCTGTGGATCACTGATTAACATTTACTTCATCTAAAAGAGGCTAGCACTTCTAAAGCCAAATAAGAATATATGTTATTGGAGATTTAAAATATAACTGCAGCTATTTCTTATTCATTTTTTGAGTAAAAAAGTTGATATCCAAAAAAAAAAAAGGAAAAGGTGGGTGGATAATGAATCACCACAGAGCACATGTATGAGGACCAAACTCAGTTCTTAGGGCAGCGTTGTTCACGTTTACAAATCCTCTTCTTAATGAAAAATTGATGTGGTATTCAGTGTCAGATCACAGTAAGCCAGACAAAATTCAGAATTTATTTACTTAAGATTTCTTTCTTTTCCCCCACAAAAATAGGGATTTTTCTTTGGATTAGTAGATAACGATGTGTAGAACAGCTTTAATGCTTCAAAAACTCTTAAAAGGGTAGCTTTGGGTTTCTTTCTTGCCTTTCTATCATGGTTCAGAGGGTACATAATTTATAATGGCAGGTGTCACGTTCGTACATTCAACAGGTATTTGTTGAATCTCTCTGGTGCACCTAGCATTGTCCCAGATGTAGTGTCTAATATAGAAGCTCTCACAAATCTTAAAATCTAAGTGTCATACAGTTCAGAATAAATATATGCAATTAAGATAGCAAATTGCTTTGCTTTGTCATAGTTTTCAAAAACTGACACAAATAGAATCCATATTTGATATAATAGGCCATGTCTATAGCACAACAGCTCTATTCATACCTTATATTTTATGTTTCATGGTTTTTTAAAAACACGTAAAGTTTTCATTCTAGAAAGAACATTGAAAAAGGAAAGCATAAGTGCCTGTAATACCATTATTTTAAAGGCAGATAATAGATATCTAAAATCTTCAGGTACCACTTTAGCTTTAGAATTATCTAAATAAATTGAAAATATCAAAAAAATGTGGATCTCTTCAACCACAGAGTTAAACAATTTGCCTTTGTCACATCGGGTTAAAGAAAATATTACAGGTTATTTTTGTTTTGGCTGTTGCTTTTTTTTTTTTAAACAAAAGAGAATCCCTGGAGAGTTAGCAGTAGAAAAGGACAAAACAAAGGGGCTTTGGTTTTGCTTTGTTTTGTTTTGATTGTTTATTGCCATTGCTTTCCTTTAACAATCACTTGTCCACAGTGCTGTCCCCTTTTCTGCTTTATACCAACTCCCCTGTAGAGGTGTTGCCATGTCGAATGCAGCTTCTTTTGCGGGATGGAAAACGGTAGTGCTGAGGGAGTTGTGCAAGTATAATCAAAGCGGGAAGACTTCCTCCATCCCCCGCCCCCACCACACACACACACACACACACACACACACCATATAAACATTCCCTTAGGAACCATAACTGACTCCTTTGGAAAGTTTTCACAGACTTGTTAGGTTGCAACCCTGAAGGCGTTTTGTTGTTTTGACCTTAAAATTTTGTGTCATTTGTGCATGTGTGTGTGTGTGTGTGCGCGCGCATGGGAGTGTGTGTGAAGCAGTCTCTTGCACATTGAAATAGTGAAATTTTCTGTCTAAGCAAAACATCAGGCACTGCAGTTAACCCAGAGTGAAACACCCCTTGGTGAAGGGTTCACTTCTACTTCACTCAGGAGGGCTCAGGGGGTAGTAAGGGAGTAGATGAATCACTTATGCTAAGTACTGTTGTAGTTGTGCTTTGTCCTCCTGTGTGGATAAATTACAGGGTTGCATATGTGAGTTTCATGGGTATAAACACATACAGCAGTTACTCCCTAACTGGCTTTGTTTCTTAAAACTATAGCCAGAGCATAACTTGTACTATCAAATATGAAAGAGCAATATAATTGAATGAAAAAGAAAGCTGAAGGACAATCCAAGAATAATATAAACATAAGTTATTTTAAAACATTGGAGGGAGTGCTTTATGCAAAAGAGAAACTGGATTTATTGTTTCATTCTCTCTTCTCCCCCCTTCACCCCTTTCAAGAAAACGCAAAGCCACAAGTGAGTGGTTGTATGTCTGATGGCTTATGTAAACATAGGAGAAGTCTTCAGATGGCTGAAATAAACATGCGCGTGTTACTGAAGGATATGTTTACACAAGCCATTTGCTCAGCCTCTGAAATAATGAATACGTGAAGATTTCACCGAAATAATTGGAAGGATTTTTGTGTTTCTGCTGTTGCCATAATGAGACTTTTATCAGCTCTTTTCCATGTTACATGTGTTAGCCGTTCCTTTCAATGACTTTGAATACTTTATTCTGTAGTTACTTTACACATGTTTTTGTAAGAAATTGTCGTTTATTGCTGCAATTCTGGAGAGTTGTTTGATTTCCCAAGAGAAATTTAGCAGCCAGTAAAGATTATTTGGATCTGGTTGGTCAGGAGAGGAAGGGCAAAAAGGGATAAGAGCATTCATTTCATACATGTAACCCTATTCGCATAACACTGTCCTCAACCATTTTTGTTGCTTTGGCCATAAAAGTTGTTTTTAAAATGTGTGTACTCTAGCCTCTAGAACTATGGAACAATAGATTTCTGTTGTTTCAGGTAATAGCAACAAAAAAATGTATGCTTTTAAAAGACTTAAGGATGAATATTTAAACAAAAGTAATCTTCAACCTTGTATTGCAAACCAAATGCATATGTGCATATATATCTGTGTGTATGCACACAGATATACATGCATATATAGCCAAATATATACGGCATGTGTATGGCAAGGGCAGGATATGTCATGTCCTAAGGTGTAAGGAAGAGTTAACTTTTATTTCAACATTGTACTTAGACTATCCCTGCAAATTCACTAGGTTAGCATTTCCTGCTTTCAGTTTGTTATCTTGACACATAACTACAGTACAACAGCTGGGTTGTTCCTCGAGTTCCTGGGGGGAGCTTTATTCTCAGAGTGCTGAATTTCCTTTTCAGCTGTCAGCTTTAAAGTGTATTCAAAATGTTCAACTTTTACACACCATTCCAGGCCTCTAGCACCACTTTGGGACTATGATAGAAATGCTGATAAGGTAGATGAATGGAATAATCTCTGGTTCAAGGCAGAGAATTACAAAAGCTAAAATTGCACATGATCATTGTTTGGCAATGGGGTTGCTAAATAATGTTGCTTTTCATATTTACATATTCTATTTAAAAATCACTCTGTTCTGATCAAAATGTTTTACACCTGCTATGAAATAAAAACTAAAAATTTTACCAGTTGTACAAATTATCTTGATACGGTTTTCACACACAGTATCTGTGATCTGGCTGTTCAACAATATATTTGGATTTGTTGAAGTTTTGCCTAACTTTTTCCATTTATAAATAAAGATGGGAGCAACACGATGTTTCCTTTTTATCAAGGCAAACTCTTCAGAACACTTCCTAAAAAATTAATTGTATTCCAGCCAGTCTTGTATGCTGCCATCCCACAGGAAATGGGTCAGCAATCCATTAAGATGCCATTAGATAATCTAATTTGGAACTTAATCTCTAAATTAACCATGCTCCATACTTGAAGCATACTTGAGAGAAAGGAAAAAAAGTTTAAGTTTGAATCGATAGGGGAGCCGAAGCGTGAAGAAGGCTGTTTGTTTTTTCTGTAGCTGTGGTCACGTCTCAAGCCGTCTGGTAACCAGGAGAAACCAGACATGATGTAATTCCAGATTGAACTTGAACTTCAGGGACTTAGGATGGGGGAACAATGGACTATAGGAATCAATAATGTCCATTTTCCACATGATTATGTTTGGAGCTTTAAGTTAACCTTTATGGGAGAAGCAACAGGATCTGTAGTGTGACCAAAATGAGATGATCCAGAGACAAGATGTTAAAGGAAAGAAAACAACATTTTCCGTGATATTTTCTGAGCAGCACTGCAGATTCCAGCAGGATTAGAAAAGTTCCCGCTCTGCAGTAAACCAGTGGCCTGTTCAGAGCACTCTTTGTTCGCTTAGGTAGGACAAACTTAATCTTACGTTTCCTGTCAGATGATTTTTGGCAGCGCTACCAGAGAAGGAGGAGCATGATTCAAAAAATTCCCAAAAGTAAACCTTGCTGATTAACCCTTTACAATGTAAGGAAATTTATTAAACACCTCATTTATTTGAGGATGTTTTATATAAAGTACGATATCTACAAAAGTATCATGTCCATAAGAAATCAACTCCACTGGCAGCCAATGCACCATTTATTAAATTACCTTTTTTAATTCTCATGTTTGCTAGTGCTGTAAGTATACAGTGATTTTTCAAACATATTTACTTGAATAACAAGTATTAAAACGAGTAAATATCATAAAAAATATAATAAATTACATAAGAAAAAAGAAACGGCAAAGAAAAGTTGTTTCAAAATTTTTTAAAATTTTAAGTACTTTAAAAAGTTACAAACTATTCTTTTCCTTGTTAACTTTTGTTTTATGTGCATGAAGTTTTTCTGCACGAATGAACTGAATAGCATAATATATACAGGCATTAAAAAAACCATGTACAGTGTCTTAATCATTGTAATTTTATGCTTCAGACTTCTGATATACTTATTTTTGCTTTTAAATGAAAATCATTGGGAAAAAATCTCTTTTTTGCTTCTGTATAAACCTTAAGTTTCTATTTAATTTAGTGTGCCTTCTGTGATTTTTCTCTAGCAAAAGGAACTATTTTGAGGCACCATTTTTATAGCAAATTTTGTCTGCTGTTGGAGAATCGCATATGCAAATGAGCAGAGCAATAGTGTTTGTAACAATAGCACTGAAAAGGAGTTGAGGGATAGAGAGGAATACAGACTAGAGAACCAGGATGGAAATCAACATGTGGTTTCTCCACTGTGATACAGTCTGTGGGAGAAGACAAAATAACCACTCTGGGCTTGATAATTCTATATTTTTTAATTGGCTAAAACCTCCCACAGCTACATAAGTTGTTATATATGTTTGCTTGCATGCACTGTAATTTATTTACAATTAGTCATCTTCACAATAACCCTCCATCTTTCAAGTTCTATTCTAAAACATGAAAAAGATCAAACATAATATTTTAGAAATCTAGTTAATTTGTCCTATTTAGGGGAAGAGTTGTTCTTTATGTCTAAATTAACCATTTTAAAGATACAAGTTTTTATTACTTCTCAGCATATAGAGTGCCTTGTTGACGGGTCTTCCAGGATTTTGTAAGAGCTTCTTGCTAAAAGAGTATAGTAATCATAATGAGCACATTTAATATTTAGTTGTGGTGGCCCCACGCATAAGGGCTTAGCTTGCCCTGTGCTCTTAATTAAGTGAAATATTTCACTGGCATATGTCATTGTTTTACTTAGAAGATGCTAGCACTCAATCCGGCATGTCCCAATCACAAAAACACATCTGAAACAATTGAATATAAATTAAGGAGGCTCAATGGCCTACCATTTTGATATATTCTTTTCAAATGTGTCCTTGGTCCCCAAGGAGTAGTAATAAAAAGGGCTATTTACCTACTTAGTTAAGAAACAAATACTTCTCTCTTTCATTACTATGAAGTGCTATTGCTTGCAGTTAGAATAATTCCACGAGCCACCTGCAGTTTATGATATTTGGTGTTTCCCAGAGAGCCCACAACAGTACTTTGCAGTTCAGGTAAGAGCTGGCCAGGGAGCTTTCCCATACAGATTATTACAAATAGTAATAATCATTAGAAATCATCTTGTATGCAAATAGGATCATTCAGACCGCAATAACGATCCTTAAAAATGGGAAAAATAAATCGGAGAAACCAAGAACTGTGTAAAGCGCTTTCTGTGCTTCACTTCTGGTCTAGCCCCACCTGCAGTGGAACCCAACAGGCAAGTTATTGACATCCGTCCAGATTTGTGTGCACGTGATGCAAAGGCAAATGCTGCTTTGAGCTCAAAAGCATCTGGACGTCGATGAATAAAATGCAGTTATTCATGCTTAAGTTTGGGCTCAAGAGTTAGGTTTCTGTCTGTGGGAATTTCAGTGTGACTAACTGGCATGGACTTTAATTCATAGAATCTTTTAAATAATTCAAGGGTAATATAAATTCTAGTCCAGATGAAAAAGTAAAGTGTGTTCAACCAGAATAAAAAAGGGAGATGAGATAAAGAATATAGATCCTAGAACCACACTGCTAGAGTTCAAATCCTGGCTTCTACAACTTTAATAGCTATATGACTTGGGCAAGACACTTAACTTCCTAGCTTTGGTTTCCTCATCTATAAAACAAGGATAATAATGGTACTTCTGCATAGGTTTGTTATGAATATTAAAAGCTTTAAAATAGGTAAAGCTCATAGAACGGTGCCTGGCAAATAGTAATCACTATGTAAGTGCTAGCAATTCATATATTCATTAAGTACCATTTTTGGGATTGTTCTAATACATTAGGGAATTTAACTTAACTACTGCCCATACATTCCTTCCACTGGTCTGCACAAGCATTTTTTTTTTTAAACATAACCAATTCCTAAAGTCTTCACCCTTTGTAGTATATTGAAGTAAGTAGCCAATCCAAATGCACACACATACAATCTAGGACAGTACTGTTTCTAACAATGCTTAATTAATCTACCCTTGTCTGTTTTTTCCAGATAGGTTTTTAACTATTAATAAGGAAAAAATTCCGTACTTTGCATTTTGGGAGAGATATTAATACCTGTGGATTAATATTGTGCCAATAAAATTAAGCTTCTTTAGCCAAGGAAATAGAAAACTTCCCTTACTGGGGTCATTTTTAACGGGTACAAAGGAATTAAAGGCAAATTCTTCTCTAAAATTAAAAAAGGTATATTTTATTTATTCTCCATGCTTTCTGAACCATTGCTCATTTTTATCACCAGCTATAAATTAATGTAGCAGCTGTTACAGTTGAGGCATGTATGAACATATACACTTCTGTGTGCTTCATTCTTCTATTACTTTCCAAAGTTTCTTGAAAGAGTACTTAACTGTCTTTGAAGTAAATATGGTAGTCTCATGATTAAATCGGTATATGCAATCTGAATGGGAGATATTATTCCCCTGAAAAATATTGGTATACTGGATACCTTGACATTTTATAAAATATTTAATAAATGAGTTGCCCAAGCATTATCAGATAAACCAGAGTAGTAATAAATGAATTTTGCCATTCTTGAGATGACTCTTATTGTTTTAATCACCTAAGACCAATAGCTAAAATGCAGCTTTGACCTGTTTTTTTAAGTTCGTGACCCAACTTTTGACTGTACATATATTTATTTGGCACTGCATGGTGCTCAGATGGTTGCAGAATTAAAGCTAAGGGCCCAATCCTTTCTGGCCTAGAAAATATAGTCATTGAATGCATTATTTTTAAGAGTACAACTTTCAAATATTGCCTTAGCTGCCTAAAGCAATTTTCTCTCTTTCTTTCATGGAAGGATATAGAGTCTATTTACATCTTCTAGCTGCGAAGGCCATTTATTTTATCCAATATCAAGTATAAGAAATACATCTATAATTAGTGTATTGTATCCAAAGGAAGAAGTGGGTATCTTCTTACCCCTTAATCTTCACCATAGTGTCACTTGAATGCAGGGGTTCTTGACCTTTTTTGTTCCATGGACCCCTTTGCCAGTCAGGTGAAAACCACAGACCCCTTACTAAGTCCACACTTACTGTGTATTATTTAATAACTATATCACACCTCCACCAACATGTCCCCACAAGAATAATGTTTTGTTTTGTTTTTAATTTTCAACTCAAGCTCACGGACACCCTGAAATTTTTCCACGGACTCCTTGGGGGTTTGCAGACCCCTGGTTAAGAACCCCTGCCCTAATGGAACTTCAACTCGATTTATTTATTTTTTCAGAGAAATGAATACGTAGAATTTCAGGACTTTTTGGCCATCTAGACCAACTACATATTCTAAGCACAAGTTTTTTCTACAGCATCAACTAGGTTAAGATTCAGGTATGTGGGACATGGAAGATTCACTGCTTCCTGAAGCAAATCCATTTACCTTCAGACAATTCTGTTAAAAATTTCCTTCTAATATTGGGTCTAAGTCTGAACTCCCAGGGAGGCAATATAATATAGTGAAATGGGCATGGGAATCAGACAGAAGTGATTCATAGCTAAGTCTTGATGGGTGGCTTTGGGCAAGTTAGCGAACTTCTTCAGGCCTCAATTTTCTCATCTGTGATGTAGGAATAACGATGGCCATTTCAAGAGGCTGTTGGGAGCATACATAAAACACCTAGAATGGTACCCTTTTCATAATAGGCCCTCAGCATGGTTATCTTCTAGAAGTTTCTCCCTTTCATGCTAATTCTGAACCATTCAGAAGAAGTCTACATTTGTTTCCAACTCAACTGTTATGTCTTCCCTGTCTTCCTCTGCTGTTACTCAAAGACACGATTTGGAGAATCTCTTCACCAAAGTATTGTCGTAGAGTTTGTTTTTCTTAAAAGTGATGCTTAGACAAAACACAGTGGTATGATCAGTGCAAAATGAGGCAGGGCTGTCACTTATCATAATGCAGCTTAAGGTCAAAATAATTTGTTTGCTGCTTGTTCTTCCCTTTTGGGGACAGTCATACCATGCATTTGGTCAAAACTTGTGAAAATACAATCCATGTCAGATATTTTATTTTTCAAGAAATTTTATTTAGCTCTTGTATGTAATGTTTATAAGGAATTATATCATCATATACATAGAGTAGAAGACATTAGGTGAGTTGTGCTTTGTGTTAAAGTACTCTTAAATCTTTTGAGGTCATTTTTGTCCTCTACCTGCTTTTTCACAAAGTACTTAAATATATATATATATATATATATTTAATGATTGATGATCAGTGTATATTTTGTAAAGATGTGTTTTCAACTTTCACTCATGCTCATCTTCTCTTCATCTGAAAAAGGTGATTTGGCAATGGAAAATTTATAGAAAAGAAAACAATAGGAATATGTGTGTTTATTTTATGCATACATCTTATAACTGGCATTGATATATATATAGAAAGAGTTAGATATATAAAAAGCACTGTGACATTTTTACCTAAATAGCTATGCAATTGAGACATTGTGTTTTCAGTTTAAATGATCTAGGTTATTTTGTTCTATTAAACAATTTTCTTTGCATTGTTATCATATGAATTACCAGGTTTTTTTTCTAATTGGATGATCAAAATGCTCTGAAGAAATGTCTGTGCCTTATAGTTCTGAACTTAACCTATAAATTGGCAATAAGAGACTTGTAAAACTCATATGTGGGGTCTGCATAGTGTTAATGTTTGAGATTTATTTTCCCCAAAGGTTCATAAACAGTATTGACAAATATATTGCACACTGTAATTTTGACGTTGTCATAATGTAAAATGGGAGGTTTGAAAGGTTTAAATAAACATCTAAATTAAATTTATTAGACTTACTGCAGCTAGAGTTCTCTTAGTCATAGCATCAATTTATTTTTATTGAGAGTTTTACAAAGAGTAATACGTGTCTCTTCTAAAGAAACAAGAAAAAAAGCTACTGCAAAATAAACCCTGAATTTTCTTTTTTATTTATTCTTTCACTTGCAAGAAATCTTCTCCTTTGTTAAAGAGTGGTACCTATTTTCAATCATTATGATATATTTTCCTAAAGTAACAATCTGTAAATTATTTTCTAGAGCCCATTTAATTTGGGGTTCTTGTTGATTTTGCAAAGCAATTTACTTTTTGTTGGCATGGTCTTTTACTGTGAAGGAAGCAAAGAGCTAGTGTTTTTGTTTTTGACATAGGCATAGGCTTTCCTATTCGGGTTAAAGATAATAGATAACAGTTTTTGTAACTTATCTGTAAAGAAGTAGCTATTTAACATCAGCTATGGCCAGACCCTAGAAGGATAGGTAAGACAAGGTCATTTTCTTTACAGAGCTAACCTTTCAATCAGTGAGACAGTCATAGATACAGCAATGATGGTATGAAGAAATAGATTTTGTAATAGTTCTGTGTGCAAAGTTCAATGGAAACACAATTGAGGGGAAAATAAATTTCATGATGCATATGTAACATTGTTCCCAATGAAATGCTACAAAGCACAGATATAATTGTTGAAACTGTGTGGGAAGACAGAAATACAGAAATATCTGAAAACAAGTCTCTTAGAAAAGTGTCCAATAACAAATATTCTTATTCTTTAGTATTATGGTTTTTCAGCAAGAAAAAAAAATGAAGGCAAATCTTTTTGGTTTGAATGTATACTTTTATACTTATATTCCTGTATACTTATATTTTGTTAATGCTAAACATCTCTAATTTTTAAGTTCAGAGATGCTTATTTTCTTTTTATAGGTGACCAGTTCATTATATATTCCTGAAAATTTGTTATGCTAAATAACACCTTTGAAAAATACATAGTTGGGTGCAGTTCGAAACAATTTGTTTATCCCAAAATTTATTGACCAAGACTCTAAGAATCACTATAAGGAAAACTCCTTTGATCACTAATACTTTAGATGGTGAGAAAAAACAGAGATGGTCGCTGCTGTCTTAAGACTTGTGGTCTAATCGTAAAATCCAATGACTTTTTAACAAAAGTCATTGTGAATTTTTTTTCTGTTGAAATATTAACCCAGAAATATATACCTAGACATGTAGCAATAAGCCACACCTATCTATAAGAAGAGGTATCACCAAAGTACAAAATAGCTATGTATCAAGCTTTTTTCACTTTTTTTAAATCTAAAATTATCCCTGCAAGTTAATAATCCATAAGTTTTCCATACCTTCCAAATTCAAATATGAATGACAGAATGTGTCTAAATTAATAGCTACAATAAAAGTATTCATCTTGCCTCGTGGTTACAAAAGTACAGCAACGGATGCTAAATTAAATGTAAAATATTGAGATTATGTCTCCACACAATATCATGATTAAAGGTGGGTATGGAATTATTTGTTTGATGCTTTCTTGACTCATGATTATTTATGCAGCTATTGCTTAGGTGAATTTCATTCCAATTTGACTTTTGAAGCAACCACACCACCAGATTAAGTATATCCCAGAATGTATGGTGCAGTGTTGTTTTGTGATAGGTAGTTCTGGCACGATTTTCCTCCACGTAGACACTTGTTAATGGGAGATTATGCCAGCAACAATTAGAGAACTGTTTCTCAATTTTTTAAGCATCCAAATCCAGTACAGAATTGAGGTGAAAGTAGAGTTGTCTGATTGGAGAGGGACAAGAATCCCATCTGCTTGCTCCCTCCAGCGCCCTCCCCTTCCTCCTCTGAACTCCACCAGCCTCAGAGCAGCTCAGGTGGAATCACTACTGAGGTGAGGCTGGAGAGACAGGGCAATGTCCAGGCTGTATTTGGTGTTAGCCAATATAAGAAAACATGAAGTGGAAGGAAACGCTGGTTCTGTCTGAAAGTCAGTCATACAAAAGGGTAAGAAAACCACTGGAGAGCTTTGGAACTAATAACCACCATCACAGACCCCTGTAGCCTCCTATGAATGTTTTCTCTCACCATAGTTATTTTCTATAGAGAACAACTAAAAAGCCCCGTTACATTGTGGTTCTATGATTTTCATTTGTTTGGTCTTTACTAAAAAATATCAGGTTAAGATATGTTTGATAATTAGGCATTTCTAAAGGCATACTATGCACCAGCATTCCTGAAAAATGTATTTTTTTCTCTATTCTGAAGGATAATAAATATCTTTCATTGCACCTTTCAATTTTAGTCAACCCCATAAGCAGGTAAAAAATTGAACTCCATCTTACCACCGAATTGCTTGTGAATTAAAGGTTAAAGAAGATGAGAAAATATATGGCAAACTATATTGGTACCATTTTAATCTTAACAAAAAGCCGTAGTAGTTTATTTATATTGAAGTGGATCAAATGCTTTAGGAAAAATATCTTCAATCAATTAACATTCATAATTGTGTATATGCCCTACTCCAGGTTTTTCTGCCTCACTTTAGTCTTATTTTTCATGAAAGAAATATACCACATAGTGTATATTAAGTAAATATTTATAATTTAGCATATTTATCTCATATTAAAGTGTAATTTTTAAATAAGTTGGAGTAGTTTGATGCATATGGAATTTATATTTCTAATGCTGTAGATTTTAACGTTGTATTTTTTCTTTTTTCTTCCTTCCCTCCTGCCCCTCTCCTCTCAACAGTCCTGGTACCTGGGCTAGCTTGGTTCCTTTCCAAGTATCAAATAGGACACCCATCCTACCGGCAAATGTCCAAAATTATGGTTTGAACATAATTGGAGAACCTTTCCTTCAAGCAGAAACGAGCAACTGAGGGAAAATGAAATACAACAATAGTTTAAGAAATTTAAAAAAAAAAAAAGGAAAAGAGGAAGACTGGACAAAACAAAAAAAAGGGGGGGGGGAGGAAAGAAACTGAAGAAAGAAGATAATAGACCAGCAATTGCAGCACTTACAATCACTAATTCCCTTAAGGTTGAAACTGTAATGACATAAAAAGGGTCGATGATATTTCACTGATGGGTAGATCGCAGCCCCTGCAACGTAGCCTTTGTTACATGAAGTCCGCTGGGAAATAGATGTTCTGTCTCTATGACAATATATTTTAACTGACTTTCTAGATGCCTTAATATTTGCATGATAAGCTAGTTTTATTGGTTTAGTATTCTTGTTGTTTACGCATGGAATCACTATTCCTGGTTATCTCACCAACGAAGGCTAGCAGGCAGCATCAGAGGTGCTGGGTGACAAGGGCCATGAGCCAGCCATTTTATAAGCACTCTGATTTCTCAAAGTTAAAAAAATATATCAAATCTCTGTAGCCTTTAGTTATCAGTACAGATTTCTTAAATTTTGGCCCTTAACTCAGCCTTTTCCAGTGTGTAACCCAGTTTGAAATCTTTAAAAAAGGAAAAAGGAAAAAAAAAAAAAAAGAAAAAAGAAAAAAAGGAAAAAAAAAACAGTTTGAACACAAAGGCTCTATGGAAGAAATGCCTCTATGTAGGTGAAGTGTTATCTCTGCATGCAACAGTAAAAATTAATATAATATTTTCCCCACAAAAGAAACACTTAACAGAGGCAAGTGCAATTTAAAAAATTTATATCTAAAGGGGAATCATGATTATAAGTCCTTCAGCCCTTGGACTCTAAATTGAGGGGATTAAAAAGAATTTAAAATAATTTTGAACAAATTTATTTTCCCCTCAGTTTTTGAGGGCATTAAAAAGGCATTAAATCAAGACAAATCATGTGCTTGAGGAAAAAAGAAATTAATGAAAACACAGCACTTATGTTGGTTTAGCTGCAGCCTCCTTGGAGGTAGAATTTATTTATTTAAAATTACTGGTTGCATCAAGAACCCATAGGGTGTACAAAAGGTTCTATAAAATCTGCATTATAGAGACAAAGAGGCAGGCAAATCCATGTCACAAGGGTAAAGCTTACAGTTTACAAACTGGGAACGCCAGGGTGTAGGATATAAAAACGCACTCTTGAGAAAACAAATGTAATCAGGGTGCTGAAAACTTGCATGGTGCTTTCAGACATTAGCCTTGTTCAACAAATTTCTTGTATTGACAGATCCGTAGTGTGCATGGGCAGACACATTTTGCCTCTATGTCTCTTAAAATTTTAATTAAAAATACTCTTTCCAGTAATCCTAATTTGCACGAAGATATAATGTCCACATTACGTGCCTTGCCTTGAAATCTAACGAAAAAAAACAAAAAACAAAAAAAACAAAAAGTGACATCACTACACTTGTTTTGCTGCATTTATTATCATTTTAAATCTTTACCATTTTTATGACAAAATATTTTGTACTCCAGACGAAGAAAAATGTGTGACATCATGGATTTTTTAGACAGTTATACCTTTATCTCACATTTATAAAGCATATCATGGCTGTGTATAGTTGCCGCTTAAAAATTGTAATCGACCAGCAATATTTTCAGTATTTTGGTGTTTTTTCTATTAACCTTTCATGTTTTTCATCTTCCAATTAATATTTGGGGGGAGGGGTTTCAAATTTATACGAATTATGCAATACCAAGTTTTGCCTATGTAGGTAGTGCTTTTAGCGTATTGGTTATTATAGGTAAGTACACAGATTTAAAAAAAAATAATGTATGCTTTCTGTTTGTTTGTTTGTTTTAATTGACCAAAGTGGGTACTGCTATTTTTGCAGTGTGATGAGGTCCTTTTGTGTACTGAGAGATGGACAGGGGATTTTTTTTTAATATACATATATATATATATATTCTGGGGTGGGTGGGAGGATTTTTAACACTTTACAGTGTAGCTGTGAAGCAGTGCACCCTGAGATGGGCCTGGGCTGCAAAGCGACTGTTCTGCCTACTGTGACAAACTTCAACTTACACAGGTTCCCCCTCTCTAAGTTCCCACCTGGGGTGCAAGCTGAACTCATTTCTGGTTTTCATAACAAAAATAGTAAGAACAAGCAAACAAAACAATTTCTCCTGGAGGCAGACTTGGCTTAAGAATATTGTCTTATCTCTTTTAGTTGGTGGTGGTAGGTAGTTTTTCTTGAAATTTCCAGACCTACAGTTGAGAGTGAGCCTGTCTCATATTTGTTAAAATGCCCACAGAGAGTGTGTTTCACACTTTGTGCTTTTAACACATATCTATGCTTTCTCCTACAAAGCAAGTCATCCCAGCTGGAGGGAGTGCTCCCCCTTTTCCCCCTGCCATTCCGCTTCCCCTTCTCTTCATTTCATTAATGCACAGTATATGATTTACCTGTGACTTACTACTTCAGGTGGATGGCAGTGTGCTTGGATTTTTTTTTTTTATATATATATCCAGAATATCAAAGGTTGCTGTTATTGAATGTATTTGGACTTATAGACTAAAATCAAAGTTCAATTTTTAAGGAACAAAAAAAATTAATATCTGGTAAGTTTTAATTTTACCCACACTTTTAAACTGAGAACCAGAGCAGAAATGGAATATAGATCTCAAGAAATTAATTTTCCTGTGGATGAAACAAGCCCATTAGATACTGATGGATTGTTGTTGTTGTTTTTTTTTTAAGGGATGATACCTCAAATGTATATTTGATTTAGTTTCCCCTAAGGGAGAGAGAGGGTAAATGGAGGCTGGCTTTATTTTGCCCCCTCCTCCCAGTCCCATTGAGTGAATTCATTACTGGAAGGAAAATGTTGCAGAATTAAGTGACACATGGTAGGCTGCCTTGAGACGCTCCCTCACCTCCTTCCCCCAAGCCATGGCCTAATAAAATAAATTGTCAGTTGTTCTTACAGCATATCATTTAATAATGAACACTGTAGAACAATGCTTATGGGCTGGACAATTGTATTTGATTATCCCATTGAATTTGGTAGCCCAAATGCTGAATAGCACAGCAGGATGAGAGCAGTGCAAGTTCAAAAGTAAGTCCAGTCATTTCTGTGATACTTGCCCTGGAAGAAAACAGATATCAGCCAAGCTCTTCATGTATCTTTGACCTACATGAACAAATCAACCTCACAGGACACACAGTATTTTTGAAGGGCAGACTCACTCTCTTCTTTTGCCAGTGAATGAGCAGTTCTAGCTAAATGAGTTACACACTGTGGGTTTTCCTGCCT
>PVKH010001072.1:0-7500 GCA_004027955.1 Chaetophractus vellerosus | reverse complement strand
TTGCCACCTGGACTCCTCTCACACAGCACTTCATCTTTTCATCCGAAAATAGGAATTGGATAAGGATGTGCAAATCTGGAACGGACTGGGAGAGACTGGATAAGCCTGAGAGATGCAGCTCAGTAAACTTCATACAAAGGAGCCCCACAAAAGTTTACAGGTCATGCCTGGTACTCTCACGGGGAAGGAAGCAAGACATTCTTTACTTCCAGACCCCCTCCCTCTGTGGAAGCCCCTCTTCTGCATTCTCTTCACTCCCTGTTTGCCAGGATCCTAATGCCACCAAACCATCTCTAGGTTGTCCCAAATCACCCCATCTGCCCAGGGTTGCCACCACTGATGCGCGCAGCTATCTCTTGCTCCAAAATGATCTTTTCCTTCACATCAACAAAATGCGCCCCATCTGCCTTCCCCAGGGTAGCCTGGATTGCTGGATTCTGTTGGGATCAAAGTAATCCACATTAAGGCAGAAATGATAGATTTAAGGGCGGAGTGAAGGTGGGAACTTGCATTTTACAAGAATAATAATCACTATTATTTTTAAGACCCAAAGATTTCTCTGTGGGTAGATTGTATGAATGAACCTTTCTGGTGCTCAGTTTTTCACTGCAGGGGTCAAAAATGCAAATGGCCATAGACAGGGTCAGGGCAGGGAATGTAAATGGGCTAAGCAGGCAGAGATAGCAACCAGGGAGAGTGGGTGCTATGATCGCCTGGAAAGGAACATTCAGATTTTTAAAAAGAATACAACAATGTGGGGAGAGGGTCAGAGGAAACAGATCTGGGGCCTGTCATCACTTTCTGAGACTTGTGTTCCACAGAAACACCCTCGCTGCCTCTCCGGCGCCATGAGTGTGACCACTGGGGAACTGGCATTGCTTTACCTTGCTTTACTGCCCTGGGCTGCACTGAACCCAGACCTTCCCACCTCTCCCAGGGGCCCAGGTCCCCACAAGGATCAGAGGGAGAGAGACTTTCCCCTGAAAGACAGACTTAGAAGGCAAAGAAGACTCAAATCTGCCCTGTGCTGGTCACATATGTTTTCCCCAATTACTTTTACATTTTTACTAAATATTCCAGAATCAAAATTATTTTTCTTGTTGCAAAAATAATGTTGCATTACACCTATCCAGAGAAACAGATGAGGAATGATAATGATTGAACTTTATCATAAGAAATCCCCTTAAAACATTTTCAAATAAAACTTCAGCCTAATGTTCATTTATACTGTAGTTTTGTCTTATTTCATTTAAAAAATTCAAACTTGATATTTGCAATATTTAATTATCCAGAATATTTAAATAGTCCCATGTTTCATAACTACCCTATAATGTATTACTTGATTTATTAAATATAAGACATTTGGTTATTTATCATTGCTTTTCTGTACTGGAAAGAGTTGGTCCCTCAAAGCATATTCCATGCAAAACTAAATGTAAATTGGAATTTTAAGAAAGTACAGGAAAAAAAGGAAGAAAGTACAAAAGTGTGATGTGACGATATGGGCACAATTTAGGGTTTCCCATTTAATTCTGTACTTTTATTTGTGAAATCTTGCTAACATTGTTTCATAATCCAGCAAAGTAATCAGTTCCAAATTCTTGGATAGATTGGATAATAATAACATAGATAAAGATATCCTGCCCTAGTCATAAACATACACTTTTCTAATGCAGAGAAGTTTTCAGAAAAACATACACATTAAGTGCCAAGGATTAAAACCTAATTAATTTTACTTTATAGTTAGTTGCCAACAAAGGAAGAGTAAAAGAAAGGAAAAGAAATAATAGTCTCATTTGCTTTCACTTTCATTTGGAAGAAAGTATATACACAAACTCAAGGGAAATCAACCACCTTCAAGGAACCCAGTTTGATCTTGTGAGGCATAGCCTGGGAAAAGCAAACTTTATATTAAATTAGAAAAAAAATAAAAGATAAACAAAAAAGAATGAAAATTTGACCCATAGGTAGTCGGAAGTGATCAAGATCATGAAAGACAATTTATTATAAACTATTAATTTTACATTTTGGATCCTCCTCTTGGGATGAGAAAGGTGTGAGGGACACAGGCAGCCTCAGGCATGGTCAGAGAGTTTAGCTAGCCCTGAACTAATTAATCCAGACTGGAGAAAGTGAAATACAGCAGAGCTGAAAGGAATGACTCTTAAATGTTCTTGACTTTTTCTGAGTCCTTTGGGTGTGCTTCACAGGTACAACGTATATGTAACTTTAGTTTTCCAGAGAAGTTCCCAATTTATCTACTCTTATTTTTTAAAATTAATTTAATTAGTTCAGCATACACCTAAATTTAATTTTTATGACCCTATAACATTTTGCACATAAATAAATTATTTAATCAGAAGAAGACCTAAATTTGTTTTGAGGTTTGGGCACAAAGGTGTACTACCAAACCCAGAGAGTGCTGGAATGTTCTCGCCTGACTGAGAACAGAAACTCACTAGGCCTGGTAGAGGGCACATTAATTTTCATTGACCTCTTGCCTGTGTTGCTTGAAATCGAAAATGGGTTCTGAAACACAACTGGCTTTTGCATTTTGGTCTTCTACCCTATCACTTTACTGGATTCATTTGTTAGCTCTGGTATCTTTGTTGTAGACTTTTCAGGATTTTCTATCTATAAGATCATGTCATCTGTAAATAGGAAAAGTTTTATTTCTTTTCAAATTTGGATGCCTTTTATTTCTTTTTCTTGCCTAATTGCTTGCTAGAACTCCCAATGCAATGTTGGATAACAGTGGTGACAGTGGGCATCCCTGTCTTGTTCCTATCCTGAGAGGGAAAGCTTTGAGTCTTTTACCATGTTAGCTGTGGGGTTTTCGCAAATGCCCTTTATCATGTTGAGGAAATTTCCTTCTAGTCTTAGTTTTCTAACAACAACAACAACAGCAAAAGTGGGTTCTGCTCTAACTGATGTCCTCACAAGGAGAGTTTATTCGATTGTGAGTATATGACTTGGTGCTAATGGGGGTTGCTGCAGGTTTGGCACTTCTCGCTCTCTATTTCTATAGCACTGTTCCCACAGAATGCCCCTTCCAGTGAGAAGTCTCGGAGCACATTCTCTGTCCAGTTTAAAGAGGTTTGGAGGAAAAAGTCCAAATTAAGGCCACATGTTGGAAATCGCCACCAAGCCGCCAATATCAAGATTCTCCCCTTAACAGTGACAAAGTACTACATAGAAGATGCTAGAGGGAAGGAAAAGGTTATAATACTCAAATGAGAATGAACTGGACTTTGTTGGCAGCAACATAACAAAGAGCATAGTTAATATTTGTTGGCTTACCATTGATTCAGGCAGTGGGCTGAGTATTTTATTTGAATTATCTTATTTGATCCTCATAAGACTCATGAAAGGTAAGTACCAATAATATTTACAAATGAGGCAAGTGAGGCACAAGGAGGTTGGATGACTTGTTCAACAAATAGTGGGAAATAACAGATTTAAATAGCATCCCATGAGTAGACCTAAATTTCTTAACATATACCTTAAAATTTGGTCCAATCACACAATTTTATTATTTTTAAAAAAATATTATAGAACTCAAAGGTTTTAGAATTTTACAGATGAGAAAAGAGAGGTTCAGAGACTAAGCAATTTACTACAAATTCATGCTTCATTGATGTGGAAGGCCCCAAATTAGAACCCAGGTATGGCTGACTATAGAAACCATGATCATAACCTCCGGGTTATGCATTTTTCATTTAAATAAACTAACCACCAGGAAGTAAAAAGTATTAAAAAGGGAAAAACATTTTAAAGTTGAATCACCTCCTTGAGGGAGGCCTTCTGCAGTGTGGAACTCTGTGTTTCGTGGCTCTGGCTAAGGTCCCACCCATACAGGTTATTGGGCTTCACCGTGGTGACATTTCATAGATCTGAGGATGGTCTAAGGGTGAGTGTGCCCTTGTGGAAACTAAAACACCAAGACGTCACAGGGCAGAATTACAGCACTGTGTAGGGTTCCGCATTCTCCAGACCCAGCAATGGGAGGCAAAGGCAGCACAGAACCAACCTTTCCTCCGCTTTGCCCTTTGGCTTTGCAGTTATCTGTGATTTGGAAGTAGCTTTGAGTGTTCCCCCGAAGAAGGTGGTTGTTGGCCAGGCAGCCTAATTGTGATGAAAGTGGGCTTCCAGGCCTCAACAAGTTTTCTTTCACGCTGGTGCCCTGAGGAAAAAGGAGGGGTTCTTGGTATGGCCTCATTGTTTGAGCCTGCCGTGCAGGTGCCCCACTGGGAAACAATGGACCTCATTGATGAGGGTGCATGGCCTGGCACATGCCAAAGCCAACGTATATTTCTGTGGGCAGGTATGGGAGTCAGCAATGAGGCCCAACTAGGTGGAGTTTCAGTATCAAAAGTGGCCTCGTTCTTCTCAGAGCTGGCAAAAGAAACCACAGCCATGTTAGAGAGCATGCTACCCGCCATCTTGTGAAAGATTGGTCTGGGGGTTTGGGCAGACACCTTTCTTCAACAGCTCTGATGTTATGGCAAATACATCTATTTCCAGCATCTTCCACAAATGGAGAAATCTAAGCCCTGAATGTGGGAAGTTCTATACATATATTTTATTTTATTTTTATTTACTTTATTCTATTCTAGTCTACATTTTATTTTGCTTTGTTTTATTTATTTTATTTATTTTATGGTACCGGGGCTGGGGAATAAGCCCGGGACCTCATATGTGGGAAGCTGGTGCTCAACCACTGAGCCACATCGGCTCGCCTGAGTTGGCTTTTTCATTTGTTTGCTTATTTGCTTTCAGGAGGCACCAGGGACTGAATTCAGGACCTCTCATGTGGGAAGCAGGTGCTCAATAGCTCGAGCCACTTCTGCTCCCCTATACTTTATTTTTAAGGCAGATATATCTGGAGATTGCCTTTCCTACAAAAGAGGAAAAGGAATCTTTCTTGAACTGAGTTAAGATTTTTATTTCCCGGAGGAAAAAAGTATAAGTAAGAGGGTAAAATATATAATGGGATTGAAAAAAGAATCTTATCCTGATTTTCAACAAGGAATTTCTATGCGCCTGATTTCACATGGCGAGGCTTTACCTTCAGGCCCGACTTTTGCAAACTAAAAGCTCAAAAGCAAAAGCACCTAGGCAGGAAAATATATACAGATAATCATGTAGGTAGGGGCAAAGGAATGCTGCCCAGTTTTGCCATGAAACGCTTTAGAGAAAAGAATCATTCTCTCATTCATTCCTTTATGAAACACTTCCGAATCTCACATTGCCCAGCACTGCCCAAATTTTTGATCCTTGGGCATGAGTTATTCAGGATTCTTGAATTCCAGTTGAGGAAGATAATTCACTTTCAAGCTAGGGCTGAAATGACTGTTTTCATTTTCTCAAAAACTTTCTTGGTAACAACCATATACCTGGAGACAAAAGACTGAGGAAGACTGACCCAGTTTTCTCCATCCTTGTCACAGAGCAGGGCTCCTGATTCCCTTTCAGCATCTTCTGGTTGACTGGAATCTGAGAACAATTCCAGTTCAATAAAAATAAGTGAGGAAAAGTATATCAAGTGCCTGGCAGAGAGCCAAACTTTGTGGGCACATTAACCTCCTGGCACTTAAATACCCTCATCTTTAAAATGGGAACAATATGACCTACCTTAAAGTGTGACTGTGGAGGATTAAATGAAATAATGTTTGAAAGTCACCCAGCACAGTGCATGATACATCATAGATCATAATAGATAGATAATAGGGCCCTAGTCGTTGTTGCCAGTCGTCATTTTAATGGGAAGGGGAGGATTAAGAAAATGTTTATTTAAAGCTTCCAATCACTTTTGTTGCCATAATTAAAATAATATAACTAAAATACGTTGTCAGTATCTTTTAGCTATCCTCATATCAAAATAATGCATCTCTCCTTGTAAATGACATGGCTTTAAGTCTCTTTATGCAGAGTTCTTTCATTTATAGGGATACAGTGATGAGAAAAGGTAATTTACCAGCCTCTTCCTTCTGTTCTTCCCTGGATACTGCACAGTGCTCTACTGGCCCCCGGAGTTTCAAAATAGCTGTTTCAGACAGTGCCTGCCTGTTTAATTGCTGTTCTGGTCGAAGGTCTGAATCCTGGAGCTCCCTACTCGGCCTTCTTCCCACAAACCTCGTTGTTGTTAGTTTTGATCTCTTGCCTCTCCTGGCCTTTTTGTAGGTGAATTTATGGGTAGCCCCATGGATTAGGGCCATGCTAAATACCCAGTAAATGGATCCAATCATGTGATATTTCAAAAGAAAGAAAAAGTAGAATTTGGTTTCCTAAAAACCGAAGGCTCTGGTCTGATTTATCCTAGTCGTTTTACCTCCATGAACGTTCCTCAAGTAACATTTTCACCTCACAGTGCATTGTTTTTCTCTCTCTCATTGCCCAACATCGGTAGGGAGCAGGGAGGGTGTGGAGGAGGAGGGGGATTCCCTTTCCTTTATTCCCAAGGTCTCCGTCTAAGTCCTTGTGGAGGTAATAGGTTTGTCTTATCTTTGGGAAAATTTGAAAACTAACCTTAGGGCTTGGCTCACCAGTATGGATGTGTGGGCAGCAATCAAATAGAGAAACCAATTGGGACATCAAGCTGGCCAAGAAAGAGGGACGCCCCCTGGGGAAAATGTGCCTGGCTTTGTTTGCATTGGCTTCCAGAGAGCCCTTCCGACCTGACATTGTGCTCACTGGATATTGTGGGAAAGTCTGTCTGACCACTTGGCTTCCTGCAGTTGGCTTTTGATTATGCTGAAGGAGGGGCCTAAGAATCAGTTTGCAGATCTGATCTCCAGTGAGGTCTTCTGTCAGCATCAGTGTCAACTTTCCCTTGCTTGGATAAGAGACAAGCAGAATGGAGAAAGAATTAACCCAGTCGTTGGTACATCGCACACTCAAACCAAAAGTTAGGTTTTTCACCTCTTAGCCTAACTATAACTGCAGGAGCTGGTCCTAGACTTGACTGCCCTGGGACAAAGGCCTTTTCTCCAGCTAGCGTCACAAAGAGCGGAATCCAGGTCAGCACACAGTAAAATTTAACTTCTGTTTATCTAACCCATTTTTCCCCTTACTTATAACACCTGTGGCCCCACAATATA
This sequence comes from Chaetophractus vellerosus, assembly GCA_004027955.1. Lineage (NCBI taxonomy): Eukaryota > Metazoa > Chordata > Mammalia > Cingulata > Chlamyphoridae > Chaetophractus > Chaetophractus vellerosus. Next base: position 400 of record PVKH010001072.1, on the reverse strand, counting down.
CTCCCTCCCCTCCTCTCCCCCTACTTCCTGTTCGGGTGCCTGAAATGGATACTATGAAGCCAGAAATCAGTTCCCTGCTTTTGACTTGCTAGCCTTCCCATGATCTGGTTAAATCTGTTAAGAGTTAAATGAGTTTTGCTTGGTGGGAGGAAAAGAAGGAGCATATCCCAAGGGGGAAAAAAAGTAAACTTTGTCCTTGTCAACTTACCTTCCCTGTGCCTGGGGCCCAACCTGCCCCCTTCGTATACCCCTCTCCGTTCCCTCCCTACTCCCCTCCTCTGTGGTTGCTCCAATGCAGCTTCTGTTTCTCAAGTGTCCCAACTGATCCCTCTCTCAGCCTGCTTCCTGTTCCCTCCTCCCAGTCCTTCATTCCCTCCTGCTGTCAGTAGTAAAAGAAGTT
>PVKH010001071.1:0-32345 GCA_004027955.1 Chaetophractus vellerosus | reverse complement strand
GAGTTAGTGTGTTTCCACTTGTATGCAGGATAGCTAAGCACTGTTAAGTGAAAATATGGTTATTTTTATTATTTAGAATAAGTATCGTTTAAGGTGATATGTAAGTTGCGAAGTTGTCAAGGGATAGACTGTGATGGTTAAGTTCATGTGTCAAATTGGGTAACTTACAGTATCCAATTGTTTGATCAAGAAAATACAGGCTTGATTGTTACTGTGAAGATATTTCATAGATTTAAATCATCAGTAAATTGAATGTATCCTTTGCTGATTACATCTACAATCAACAATGGAGATCACCTTCAACAATAAGAGAAGTCCCATGGAATTAGTTAAAGACCTTAAAAGGAGAACTGATGACTTTAGCTGTCAGAAGGAATAATTTTCATCTCTACTTCAGCGAGCCAACTTCTCCTTGGGTATTCATAGAAAAACTTCATCAGAGTTCCCAGCTTGTGCCTTGTCCTACGGAATTTGGACTTTCCATTCCCCAAAGTCATGTGAGCCAATTCCTTTAATAAATCTCATAATATTCACATTATATCTCCTATTGATTCTATTTCCCTGGAGAACCACAACAAACACAATATAGAGTGATGTATTATAATCTAGATATGGCTTAGTCCCACAAAAATTAGAGCTTTCTTTTTTTCCATGAAATAAATCTTCTGGACCAATTTTCTGTAACCATGAAATAACAATTTCAGTAAACATCTCAGGAGTTTCTCAAAAATTAAATGTTGCAAATACTGGGAACTTCTACCATCATAGTCATTGTCTTTTGCATACTATATAAATGATAGCTTCTCAGGAGTTATAAAACATTACCTCAAAGTAAATGTAATTTTTGCAGAGCTATCATAGGTTACTTTCATTTGAACTTATACATTTATAAATATAATTTGAGATTGATTTATTCCATTCCAAATTTATTGTCAAGTAAGTATTGAAACAATTATACACACTTTCTACCACTTGTATACATTTTGACAATGCCCATTAAGGATGTTCCAAGATAGAGAACTCAAATTTTAGAGTAGAAAAGAACACCTGGGAGAATGGTGTTAGCAATTGAGAGTTACTGGAAAAGATGCTAATAAATGTTTCAATAGATCTGGGACAGAGTCTGAGAATCTGCATTGTTTAAGCATATAGTAAATGGCAAGAATTCTGGTTGTATTCTGCAACAATTTTGATGAATACTATCTCATCTTGTAATGCCCTCCTCAATTTTCACTTTATGATTTTCATTGCTTCCACTCATACAAACATTCTAATTAGGCCATTAGAATCAGATTTTTGCTATTCCAAATAAAGGCCATGGGCATTTCTTCTCTAACATGATTTTTTTCCATAAATTTTACTATTATTATCCTCACTTGAAACATCCAATCTTACTCCATTTTTTGTTCATTCAAATACTGATGAATTCTTCCCAGATCAATTACTATATTTTTCATATGGCCTTTTATTATTACCCCTACCTTTTGTGACATTGCTTTCCCCTCATCCTTTCCAATTCATAAACTCTATTGTAAAACACAATTTAACTTTCATCGTATACTATCTAGAGCTTCGTGATTCCTGTTATGGGTTGAATTGTTTTCTCACAAACGATACACTGAAATTTTAATTTCTAATGCCTATAAATGTGACTTTATATGGAAATAGAGTCATTGCATATATAATTAGTCAAGATGAGGTCATACCAATGTAAGTTGGGACCATAATCCAATAGGACTAATGTCCTTATAAATTACTCAGCGAGCCAGAATAGAACACCATGTGAAGACAGAGGCACATAAGTAGAAGATGGCTATGTGATGATGGAGGCAAAAAATGGAGTTATATTGCCACAAGCCAAGGAAAAATAAGCCAGAAGAGACAAGGAAGGATTCTTCTCAAGAGACTTTGGTGAGGTCATGGTCCTGCCAATACCTTGATTTGGGAATTTTCATTTCCACAACTGTGAGAGAATAAATTTCTGCTGTTTTAACCCACTTAGTTTGTTATGGCTGCCCTAGGAAATTAATACACTTCCACATATGTACCAGACCTATCCAAATGGTAAAAGTCTAAATGGCAGGTAAAAGTTATGAGTAACATCCTCATAACTTGTAGAACAACGATGAGTACATAAAACATGACCAATACATTCTACTTTATATTGTGAAGATAAGACCTGATGGGACACCAAAGTAAAAGTGAAAAGTTTCTTGGTACCTTTCAACAAACAATTATTGTAGCGACTAAAGTGGCTAATTTTTTTTTAATTAGGGCTTTAATAAATATTTACAAATAATTTTACGTAGTAAAATTTTAAAGTTTTTTCCAGATATTTATTGGAATGAAATCTATAGTTCTAATCAAAATATCTGTATTAAACGTGTGTAGTTTGGTGTGTGTCAGTATCTTTCTTTCTCTTGACATTTATATATGTATATGTATATGTACACATATATATAATTTAAAAATAACTTCATTAATAACTAGATAGAGATGTTAATTGCCAGAGTATTTTTTTCATTTAATTTATATTTTCTGTTTTATACAGCTTTTCTTTGATCAGAAATTTGTTAGAAAGTAATGGAATATAACAATCCAATAAATTCCTAGGTTGTGTATACCTTTGATTCAGCGCTATCACCCTCCAAAACTTTGTTTAACGTTTAGAATAAGCATATCCTATCAAAAGCTTAGATTCTCTCTAATTAATAAGACAGATAGAAGTATTAGAAATAATCTCACCATACAGGAAAAATAAACTTTTATAGTTAACCTTGTATTTAAGAACCATGGTGATTTACAATTAAATGTAAGTACCAGAGGACTAGAGCATTTCCATTCATCTTTTCTTTATTTTCTTTTTTGTAGTTACAAATATAAACATATACAAATATGCCAGTTAATTAAAACAAATAACTTGATCTTTTCAGTCTTCAAATTTACTTGAGTATCTAATGATATAATAAAAATGCATAAAATGGTTTAGAAAATGCAGTGAAGTAAATGTAATGCTCTCTTATTCTGCCTCTACAAAATAACTCACACACATTAAATCTGTAAAATAGCATTGCCATCTACCTGAAGCTACTAATTAAATAAAATTGTTCTTAAAATGTTCCTCCACCTGTAAGTTTATATTGTTATTTCATAACCACATTTTTGGTCCAAGATGTTATAAACTTATGATTCTATTCTTAGTGCTTTCAGAGTAGGACAATTTCCTTAAAATTCATTTTCTAGTCAGCTTATGACTTAAGATAATAATAACCCTTTAATTGCATTATTGTATTGTAATAGATAACCACCAACTGTTTTTGGCCTAATATGCATCTAGCAGTAACTGGGCTAAGTTTTATGTATATTATTTCATTTTATATAGAACCCATAGATGAAGAAAATGCACATTAAAGAAATCAAAGAATGTGTCTAGACAAAGAACCAAAAAGGCAAAATATGGATTTAAAATAAGGTACATTTGACCTCAAAATCCATGTTTTTAGTCATGGTTCTCTCACTTCCCATTTTGTACTTCATTAAAGGTAAATCCAGAGAGAAACAGGAATGCTGTTTAGACTTTTACAAAGAGGGGTATGTGTGTGATGATGTGGACTACTGTTTAGGGGAAGTAAGCACACATTTCTACTTACAATTAGTTGGAGACTTCACAATTGAGCTATTAAGACACACATAATGGACTGGAATACAAAAGACATTTGTTTTCTTAGAATTTTACTGCTATGTAGAGAAGTATGCCTTTGAAACTACATTCTCTCTCAAATTTATTCAGCTATATTGTGCAAATAGCAGTAAATTTAGATCAAAACAAAAAGAAGAAAGAAAAAATTGGAAATTCACACTCTGTTTTCTGGAGTAAAACTGGCCATTCCATTGCACTATGGCCCCAAAGAGTTTATAATGGGAAATTCCTGTAATGTTAATGCAAACATTTCATCTAATAGGCTAAAAGAGTGTAGGGAATTTGTGGAGAGAGGAATAAATCCCTCAGTCATAAAGTTATGTGATGTCAATTAAAATTCACTCTCAGGTTGCAAAGCAGCTGCCAAACTACAGAGTGTTTCTGAAAATATTCCTGGAGAGGGTCTTCATGGCACAAGAGCTTTTAACACTTATCCCCAGAATATTTCATCCACAAATACAACTTCATGCAAAAGCAAAGAGGTTGCCAAGCACAGAATTTCATTTAGCACCCTGGTAGTTCACTTAATTAGAATAAACCCAGGCTTCCTTTAGATTCTTTTGTAAGCCTAAACCTCATCACCACAAACTGACTTTTTAATTATATGGTTCTTAAGAGCCTTTGGGCATGTAATAGGACAGATTGTAAATATAGCCATTAACACACACACACACACACTAGTACATTCAGATATACAAACACATACTTTTGAAGCATCTAGAATTGGAAACAAGTTCTATTCATGTCACTTCCAATTTCCTAAATACAAAATAAGAATAATAATAGTTGCTGCATCACAGAAACTAGTTTGGTTTTCCAGAGTAAATAATATAATGTTTGTAAAGTGTGTAGCACAGTGCTTATGTGATAACTTTTAGCAAATAATATTTAAGCTAAGATTACTGAAAAGATTGAATAATGGAAGTCAAAAGCCCCAAATTGGAGTCCTTCTCTATCATTAGCTGGCAGGAAGATCTTGGAAAAAATCACGTTACAATATGTGTCCTCAGTTGTCCCATATGTATCACCAAAATACATTCTGCTTTAAAAATCCCTTAGTTTTATTACAATATTACGTGATTAAATTTATTAAGAATTCTCAACAGCTAATATAGCCATAGTTAAGTAGTTGAAACTGATCTTTCATACTGTCCTTTTAAATTCACATTTGGAAGTTCATACATAATGAGAAACTTTTACTTACTTATGAAAAGATATGAAGAATGAGAAATTATTATTTCATTAAGCTATAATAAATTCCTCTCAAGAGTAGAATTCCCCCATGTTATAAGAAAGAGCTATTTTATTTGTTGTAATGTAAATAACATACTGATATTGTGTGTCTTTATTTTCTTTTTTTCTGTGAATAATTCTGTTCTACTTAATTTCATTTCCAAGTATGTTAAATAACATCTACAAAAATAGGAAACTATGCTAAGTTATGTTAAGTTATACAAGGATAAAGTGCGACATTTACCTTTTATAAATGCATAAACTAGTAAGATAGACAAACCCTATAGGAAAGTAAATATTAAACATGTCAGCCTTCTTTGGTTTCAGACAGTATGACCAATCAGAACAACGATTCCAAAGAAAACAATTAAAATGATGAAAAACCAGGGGGAAGGGACAGCATTAGAAATGTAACACTAACCAGAAATGATAATCCATAGAGGACAACTTTCAGGCGAAAGCAGGAACTCTGGATCATGACCACCAAGGAAAATTGTGCCAAGAAGGTTTTTAACAAAAAACTAGAAAATTTGAACTTTTTCCTCACTTATGTGTAACAAGCAATGGGACAGGACATTAAGCCTAGTGTTAGCTCCAATGAGAAATACATATTTTGCAAATGTGAAACCCAAATAAAACTCTAGGCAAAAAGATACAGCAAGGAAAGAAATATCTGGAAGTAATCAGTCATGCAAATGGTAGCCAGAAGCTGATATTCATCCATTCCTCAGTCAAAACATAATACAAATAGTAATTTAGTTATAACTGAATGACTGCTGAAGTGCTAGTATGAAAAATTGTGGACTGCAAATAAAGTAATATTTTAGAGGGAAATATACATTCCCAAAATGCAAAATTGAAGAGGAAAACAATCAAATTAAGAAGTTAAAAAAGAATGGCAGGATAAACCCTAAAACAAGTATAGGGAACTGTGATGGTAATTTCCTCGATCAACTTGGCCATGTTTTGGTGTCTAGTTGATTGGTCAAGCAAGCACTGGCCTGATTGTTACTGTAAGGACATATTGTGGATTTAAGTCATCTGTAAATTGATTGCATCTATAGTGGATTACATCCACAATCATCTATGGAGATTGTCTTCAGCAATAAGAGAAGTCTCATACAATCAGTTGAAGTCTTTAAGAGGAGAAGAGATGATATCAGCAGTCAGAAGAATTTCCATCTCTACTTCAGCCGGCCAGCTTCTCTTGGAGAATTCACCGAAAAGCTTTTCAGCTTGTGGCCACCCCTCATGGAATTTGGACTTGTGCATCTGCACAGTCATGTTAAATAATGCTTAATTCACCTCTTTGGATTTTGGAGATAATATATTCCTTATTTGTGTGTACTACTCTGGTCCATTTACTTAGTGATCAAATAGCTGCTATTTTTGAGTGGGAACTGATTAAGCAGTGGTACTGCAACAGTTTGGAGCTGCTGTGCAAGCTGCACTAACACTTGGGCCATATGATCCAGCAGAGCAAATGGTGCTGGAATTGTCACTGGCAAATGAAGATACTGTCTTGAGACTTTGATAGGCCCCCATAGGAGAAATGCAACACAGACCATTAGGATTTTGGAGCAAAGCCTTTCCATCCTCTGCAGATAACTATTTTCCTTCTGGAAACAGCTTTTTGCTTGTTACTTGGCCTTACTTGAGACTGAACATTTAACCATGGGCCACCAAGTTGCCATGAGATTTGAGTTACCTATCCTGAGCTGGATGTTTTCTGAATTGCAAAGCCATAAAGTTGGTCATGTACAGCAGCACTCCATCATAACATGGAAGTGGTATATATGAGATAAAGGTCAAGCAGGTCCTGAAAGTACAAGTAAGTTACATGAAGAAGTGGACAAAATGTCCATAGGCCCCACTCCTGTCACATTAGGTTCTCTTTCCCAGCCCGCAGAGAAAATTCAGTCCTGGTTTACAGATGGCTCTGCATGGTACCATCTGAAAGTGGACAGTTTAAGAACTACAGCCTCTTTCTGGAACATTCCTGAGGGATAGTGGTGAAGGGAAATCCTCCCAGTGGGGCAGAACTTCAAGCAGTATACCTGGTTGCTCATTTTTCTTGGAAGGAGAAATGGCTGAGAGGGACATTTGTATATTGATTCATTAGCTGTCACCAATGGCTTGACTGGATGGTCAGGGACTTGAAAGGAACGTGTTTGGTAAATTGGTTACAAAAATATCTGGGGAAGAAGTATGTAGATAGATCCTTGGAGTGGGCAAAAAACAAAAATGAAGATATTTGTTTACCACTTGAATACTTACCAGAGGATGACTTCAGCAAAGGAAGATTTTAATAATCAAGTGGCTAAGATGACCTGTTCTGTGGATACCAGTTGACCTCTTTCCCTGGCTACTACTGTCATTGCCTAAAAGGCTTGTGAACAGAGTGATCATTCCCTGAGGTGATCAGCCTCCTTCCTGGTAGCAAGTTGATTACATTGGACTCTTTCCATGATGGCTGCATTTTATTAAGCCTGGAATAGACAGATACTCTGTATATGGGTTTGTCTGCCCTGAACAAAATGCATCTGCCAAAACTACCATCGTGGACTTATAGAATGCCTTATACACCAACAAGGTATTACACACAGCATTGCTTCTGATCAAGGAACCTATTTCACAGTGCAGGAAAGGGCACTTTCTCAAGGAACTCACTGAACTTGCCATTTTCCTCATTATCCGGAAGCAGCAGGATTGACTGAATGGTGGAATGGCCTTTTGAAGATTCAATTATGTCAAAAACTATGTGGCAATACTTTGAACATAGCTGGGACAATATTCTCCAGGAGGTTATGCATGCTCTGCATCAGTATCCACTCTATGATACTATTTCTTCCAAATCCAGGTTTCACCATTCCAGGAAAAAAGGGGTGGAAATGGAAATCACATGACTTGCTATTACCCAGTGATTTACTAGAAAAATTTTGCTTCCTGTCCCTGCAATCTTAAGCTCTGTTGGTCTACAGGTCTTAGTTCCAAAAGGAGGAGCGCTTCAACCACTTAGAAGATATCATAATGATTCCATGGAATTGAGAGAAAAGACTGCCAGCTGGCCACTTTTTCTCCTCATGCTTCTAAATCAACCGGCAAAGAAGGGAATTACTGTACTGTCTGGGGTGACTGATCCCAACTATCAAGGAGAAATAGGACTGCAAGTATATAATGGAGGTAAAGAAGAGTATGTATGGAATAAAGGAGAACACCTAGAACGTCTGTTAGCACTATCATACCCTGTGATTTAATTCAATGGAAAACTGCAATAACCCAATACAGGAAGGACTACCAGTAGTTCAGAAACCTTAGGTCACCCCACCAGGCAAAGAATCTTAGCCAGTTGAGGTACTTGCTGAGGGTTAAGGAAATATGGAATGGTTAGTGGAAGAAGATAGTTATAAATCTGAGCTACAATTACATGACCAGTTACAGAAACAAGACTGTAATGGTTATGGATATTTTTTCCTTGTTTTGCTATGAATATGTTTGTATATATGCATAAAGCAAATATCTTTGTTTTCTTCCTTATCTTAGACTCATCACATGACATGATTAGTATTAGCTTCATGTCATAGACTTTAACTTATAGGATATCTAGTTTAAGAGTAAATATTACCTAAGAACTTGTACCCTATTCTGGGGAAAGTTAGTTTGTTTTTGGTAGACTGTAGGACAGTTGAATATTGTTAGGCAAAAATATGACTGCTATTGTTTTCATTTAAAGATAAATTATGGTTTAATGAGATGTGTTTGGTTACCAATTGTCAAGGAGTGGATTGTGATGGTTAATTTGTATGTCAGCTTAGCCAGGTTTTGGTGTCCAGTGGTTTGGTCAAGCAAGCACTGGCCTGATTGTTACTGTGAGTCTATTTCTTGGATTTAAATCATCAGCAAGTTGATCGCATCTAAGGCTGAATGCATTTACAATCAACTGAAGAGAATAGCTTTAAAAATGAGACAATTTTTATCTTATCAGTTGAACGCTTTAAAGGTTACCTGATGATTTCAGCACTCAGAAGAGAGAATTCCCATCCCTACTTGAGTCAGCCAGCTTCTCCTAGGGAACCGACTCAAGAGCTTCACAGAGTTCTCAGCTTGCAGCCTGCCCCTACAGAATTTGGACTTGTGCATCCCACAGTCATGCGAGACAATTCTCTGAAAGTCTTATAGTATTCACAGATATTTCCTGATATTTATGGTGCCCTACAGAACCTTGATTATTACAGGAACTAACTAATAAAAACAATAAAATCAGAATTTATCAAATTTTAAAAACCTACAAAAGAATAATACCAAATGCAAAAGGGAGTTATATTAAAAGACTGATAAAATTTAAAAATTTTGCAAGAGTAATCAAGGTAAAAGAGTAAAGGCCCAAATTCAACGTAACAGGTATGAAAAAGAAGTTATAACTGTTGATCTTTTCAAGATTAAAGAGGAAGTTAGATAATATCAGATAGAAGTTTTGGACAATATTTTAAAATTTTTAATGAAACAGATAAGTCCCTATGGAAAAATAAAATCTACAAAATAGAAACAAGAAGAATTGAAAAAATAAATTTCAAACCTTATTTTCTATGTAAAAAGAAATATTATTTAACCACAAATACTTTTCACCTCTATAAATCATATTGTCTGACTTTGTTTTGTCAAATACAGGGTGTGTTAAATCACATGTTTTTCCATTCTTGAGATCCCAGTTAATAAATAAGATGCCAGCATACATTAAAAATAAGGAATTGCAATAATTTTACAAACATGGAAATAAACTTTCCATGAGATTACAACAAAGATGGCTTTACAGAATTATACTAGACATTACAGAACAAGTAGTTCCAAAACACAAATTATTCCAGAGAACAGTAAAAGATTACTCAGATGCAACATATTTTATGAGGCTAACATTAAAAAAAAAAATCTAACCAAACACCACAGTTAATTTCCTTTTGTCTCTGTCACAGTCAGCTTTATATTATTTGAAGCTATTTTAATAAGCACAAGAAAAGACCTTTTTAACATCCTCATATATTTATACTTTATCATAATGAAATATCACCCTATCATTTGTAATGTGGTCTTTCTTTAAATTCTATTTGGACTGATATTGTTACTGCTCATTTACCAGCTTTTATTTTTTGTTTATGCAGAGTATATTTTTTCTTCATTTTGCTCTCATCTGTCTATAAATTATATTTGAGATGTAATTCTCATAGATTTAATATATATTTTAAAATTTTTGTCCAGTCTGATGAACTTGTTTCTTAATTACTCTGTTTATTTTAATGTTATTATTTATGTATATGGTTTTGGTCTTTTCTCATTTGTTCTATATACCCCTTTTCCTTCTTTTAGGTTAATTGAAATATATTTTTATTATTCTGTTCTTTGTCATTGCTTACCTGTTAGTTATATACTATTTTATTATCCTATCATTGCTCATCCTATATACATAAACATGCAATATTGATTGCTAAATTGTATAACAAGTTAGTAATGTTACAGTGACTGGACAAGCTAAGTAAGGTAGAATATTAACTCTACAGAGTTCCCCTTGCTTTTGTTGTATTCACATAGCACAAGTTGTTCCTCTTCTTTCTCCCTGTCTCTCTCATTGACATATGCATCTACACACATGTATATGACAACAAAATACACTACTGTTCTATGAGGTCAATATTCAATTAGGTTGGTCCAAAATGACATAGTTACCCTTTCCAGTGATCTTCATTCACTTCTGTACCTTTATGCTTCCCTCTGGGATTATTTTGTTTCTTATTGTCAAACTCAACTTCGTTTTTGAAAGGTATGTTGATTACTTGTGGTAGATTGAAATAAATCTCTACAAGTTATTTTTCTTTTTTTAACTTCTCCCCAAAGAGCTGGACCTTATTTTCTACCCCTTACCCCAACTTTTTCTCCATTGAGTGTAGACTAGACATAATGAATCACTTTTAGAGAATAGAATATGGCAGAAATGATAGAATATTTCTTCTGAGATTAGTTACAAAAAGACAACAGTTTCTGCCTTGAGGGAGCTCTCTCTCAAATCCCTCGCTGATTTGAGTGAGAGCTGGGGAAGCCAGCTCTCATGTCATGAGACATCCCAGGAGAGAGTAAAGTCAGCTGTCACGTTATGAAAACATTCAGCTAGTCTCTAAGAGGCTAATGAGGCAAGGAACTGTATGAAGCCTGTTATCACCTAGTGAGTGAGCTTGGAAAAGGTCTTCTAAGGCTTGTCAATAGCCATGTGTATGAACATGGAAGAAGATCCTCCTCTAAGCAAACCTTGAGATAACTGCAACAAGCTCATATGAAGACCCTGAGTCTGAGGTACCTAGGTGAGCTGCTCCTGCATTCCTGACTCAGAGAAACTGTGAGGTATACATGGATGTTATTTTAAGCAGATATGTTTGGGGTCAATATTCAATAGATATATAAAACAGTAGGTATAGAATTCTAGATTGGAATGTACTACCTTAAATTTATTATGTTAATGGATTCTTTTTCTGGTGAGAAATCAACAGCAGCTTTTTTGTTCCTATGAAGATAATAGGTTTATTTATTAAGGTTTGTTTTTTTCTTTTTTTTAACAGCAATAAAACCATGTTGTGACTACAATGTGTTTTTCTTTCTATTTATCCTTCACTGGGTTTATAGCACTTCTTGCATATGTGACTTAACTTTTTCTGCCAAGTAGGAAAAATCTTTGCATAATCTCTAGAGTGATTGCTTTGCTGTTTCTCTTTTTTACAGACTCCAACTAAAGTCTAATTAATCACTAAATTGTGGCTAAATGCTTCCAGAGATTAAATAATTTCAGTTATTGAATATTTCCTCTTAGAATATGTATTTTTTTCTTTTTCAAATGTATGCTTTATAAATTGTTTTCAATTATCTACTGAAATAATCCTTGAAATTAGGAAGCATAGGTATTTAAAGTCTGTGTCTAATAATTCCAATATTTTTGTAGCCCTGAGGTTGATTCTATTTTCTATAATTTTGTTAGGCTTTATTTATATTTTTTATCTCCTGGTGTGCCTAGTTATTGTATGTGTCCGTTGGCGTGTGTATCAGACATGAAAATCGGTAGAAATCACTTGGGATCAGGGTCTGTTACTTCTGGAGAGGATCTAGTGGTTTCCCCATCATGTACCCATAGAAACGTGCAAAATCAGATTATCTTCCTTCAAATTTTAGGTATCGAGGTGATTTGCACCTGGAGTTCAATCCCGTTGAGGACAGAGCCACATCTTATTCTTAATGTCAATCTCTTTGGGTTCCTAACCCAGAATTTAGATGTTTATCATCCTCCCATGTCATCCTGATGTTTTATATTTATTCCTCAAGCCTGTCAAAAATTACTGCTCAGCTTTTCAGCCTCAAGCTACTCCTGAAATCAACAGATACTTTGGGAGAAAAGTGGGCATAAATCCTGGGCTAAACTTTCTCCATTTTCTTCCTTTAATGGATCTCCTAGGCTTCGCACACCTTCACATACACACACACACACACACACACACACACACACATGCTTCTCATATATCCAATTTTTCAGTCCAGCATTTTATCTGCTTTACTCCCTCTTCATCAACCCCAACTTAGCATTTCTAATTTAGAGCCTTATTTTTCCACTGATCTTATTTAGATTGAAATTGTTTATACATCTCTCTCTTTCATATGAGTTTGTTTCCTTCACATATGAAAATATTTCATATCATTTAACTTTTGTTTAAGACACAAAGAATGTTGCAAGAAGAAAGATCAGAAGGGTATGTGAAAGGAGAGGGAGAGTGAAAGATATACTTGCTTTGGGATAGTCTATTTTATCATTACTGCTTTGACGTTAAAGAAAAGTCTCATGTCACATAGTTTTCACAACTGAAATATATTTAAAATGTTTTAAAGCATTTAAATATATATATTTTTTATTTTTAAAGAAGCTTTGGATTGCATAAAAATTACAAAAATATATGGGAGATTCCCATACTCCCTACTTTCTCCTCCTCCCACACTTGACCCCATTAACAACATCTTTCACTAATGTGGTACATTTTTTACGTTTAACAAACACATATTGAAGCACTGCTTGTAACAGTGGGTTATAGTTTACATATAGTCTCCCTCCTCTCAGAACCTCTGGTGGCCACTGCCTTTATATCAATGATAAAAGTTCTTCCACTGATAGAATATTAATAAGTTTATAAGAGAATAATAATACATCTACTTTGGTATATCGTTCATTCCCCAATCTTGAAGATTTGAGAATGGTGATGCCCACTCTGTTTCTAGTTGAGAGGGGGCTTAGATCCCATGGGGCAGATGGATGGATCTGTTTTGCTTGTGCTTGCAGACCCTCTCTGTTCCTTGGGATGGTCGTTGTCCATCATTAGTTTAGCCATTGTTAGTTGTCCTGGTGAGTCCAGTGAACTGGAGAGTAGGTTTTGCTACCTACTTTCAACCAGCACATGAGCAGACCAAAGATTTAAGTCTCTGGGACATATATTTAACAAGTAAATATACATTGTTTAACAGAATTTCAGGGGTCTCTAAATAATATATTGATAATTAGAGAACCTTGTTAACATGCCATGTGTAATTACTCAACTCACATAATAACCATAAAAATGGGGCATACAAAACACAGGAATTATAAGGTTTTCCTCCTCAGGATTGTGTTATATAAGCACTGGAGTCTCAGTCTGACAGGTTTCCTGGAAGATTTAAAACTTCCCTAATTCATGCATATAGGAGAATTCCTCAATTGAAGGACTAATGGTAACTTCCATAGAATTTCTACAGATCCCACTATATATCTATTTGCAGTCTATCGTGTTTTATAGGAAATGGGAATAGCCAAAAATATGACTTAGGAGAACATGAGAGCTGAAAGTTGAATCCCTGATCAAGCAGATTTCTTACTTTCTGTTCCTTTTTCTGTTGGGAGGAGCCAATTGGAGAAGTTGCAAATGACATTAGTCACTGAAACTGATGGAGCTGCTATAATAACATTCTTCACCCCAGTGCAAACACTGATGGATCCTTCGAGGGATGCCTTACACTGCAAGTCTGGGATTTAGTTTATAGGTCTGACAAGGGTGACCTTTAAAATAATGTATTTGCTATAAAAAAGAAAGGAAAGTCTTTATAACCAAAATATATTGGCTACAAAATCACTTCCCAGCAAGTAGTCTGATTACAATCAAAATAACCCACCAAAATGAAAGTTTACCTGTGATCAATTTAATGTGGTTGTAAAATGCTAATTATGAGAAAAAACACATTCAAGGTTTGTGGTACCTTCTATAAAACTTACAGAGAATCTAACATTCAGTGATGTGTAGCACATATGGGTAAGCAGATGGCCAAAGTATTATTTTTAAAAACAGGACTTTGCTGACAAAATATAGAATTGGAATGGTGTGATTGGAAAGCTAAGAGGATGTTATTTATGAGGAAGTACTCTCAAGCTCAGTAATTGGATTCTTGCTAAATAGCAGATAAAAATGACTTGATTTTTTTAAATGAATGTTTGCAGCTACAGAAATGAACGAGAAATTTTTCTGAATTTAGTAAAGTTCTTTTAGAGAAGTGTACAAGAAAAGGCCTACCTTAGCACATCAGATTTACTTCATGTACTATATCAACTTATCTCTTCTCTTTTTGATGAAATTCTGAAAAAATGCAATTCTTCATATGAAACAAAAATATTAGATATAAAATAGTTGTTAAAAATCTACATGCATACAAAATGGAATGCATAATGTAGTCTAAATTGACCACTTAAAATCACTTGCTGATTTTGGTGCCTCATTTTGAGTTACTTTAACATCTGTTTATATCTCCAATACCCATTATATTCAGCCAAGATTGTCTGAGAAACTGTTTGCCTACTTTAATTTGCTATGAGCTTGTTGAAAACAGAGATAATCTTTTGTACATATGTTATTCTCCTAACCAAGCATTAGCCTTGACCCATAGTAAATGATCAGTAAAATTTTACTAAATAAATTAATGGATCTTTATTATTCAATTAATGAATTCAAAACCAATACTTTAAAAATAGTGGTAATGTTCTTTGTTTGAAAAGTTAACCTCTCCTTAAAAATGACCATTTTTAAGACAGGATATTTTATTAAGTTCCTGATAAAAAACAGCTTAAATCTCAAATTCCCTACCTGTAGTTAGAACTAGACCTAGATCAACATATATCTGTGAGATATATAGATTATACTCTTAAGCCCTCTAGAATTTCACTGGATACATTTTCCAAATATTTATGATACATTTCCATCATTTTGCTTAAATATTGTCTGTCGAAATTTAATTCAGTTTCACACCCAGGTGTTATCTCCTGTTATTAACCTGTAAATATATATTTACTGAATTGTTTTATCCAAGAGGACACTCAAGGAATGCTGAATAATAGAAAAATATGTAATATATATTATAGTTTTCATATATATTATATAATTTATAGGTACACACAATATAATTTTAGGATAAACAGTGGCATGTATCAACATGCAAAATAGTATCGATTAACAGTATTAGAGTAAGCGAATGCATAAAGATTAACAATCAGAACTGTACTATCTCAGAGCCTTATGACTGCCATTAGCCAGTAGATACATTCACAAAGAGCTGTTTTTTTTTTTTTAACCAACAGTCTTCTTGGCAGTAGAGGCATCGGTGTGACTGCATCAGGCTACAGAAGGGCAGTGATTTCAGCCGCTGGAGACTGTGGTCTGCGGCCTGAGAAACAACTCTGAATACAGCATAGGTGTTGACAGGAAGGACTCTGGAAACAGAAAACCTGGGTTTGAGTCCTATTTCAGCCTCTGATTAGCTTGGGGCTTGAGCTATCAGCTTAATCTATCTAAAGTCCAGTTTCCTTGTGTGCTGAAAGGTCATCAATACTACTTTCCTCATAACACTCCTTCTAGCACTATGGGAGAAAATATGTGTAGTACTCTTAAGCTAGGGTCTAGAACAGAGTGACCAATCCATAAAAGGTGATGATTATTAAGTCACTGATTGCGAGTGTGTTGAAAAAGCAGCGTTTTCAAACCAATATTTGGAAAACTAAGCAGGATACTGTATCATGGATATAGTAGATAAATTAAAAATGCACACCTTGATTGAAAATGATTATGAACGTATATTTGTATATGTGTGTTTGACAATGTATGTTTTATATCAGCGCTATAGATCTGGACATGTGATCAGGATTAAAATTTTCAGTTATATGAGCAGCCCCCAACTTTAAAGACCCAAGCTGGACAGAAGCAACTGGTGAAATTAGGGCAGCTTCAATTCTGTGTAGCAACAAACAACAACATGGTTCCACAGAACTCTCCAGAAGGCAAGCATTTACTGGAACAGCGTTATAGAGATTGCAATCTTAAAAACACAAGTAAATAAAGGAATATATAAAAGAAAATTAAAAGCAAGCATTTAAACTCACTTTTCTCCTTTAGACATCTTACTTTTGGCAGCATCTTCAAGTGTCAACTATTGTCTTTATGGAGATGGTTCAAAAATCCGTGATTTTGGTCATGAATTCTAGACCTGCAATTCAATTTACCTAATATACAGCTGTGTTTTGCTGACACCTCCAAGTTATCAAGTTTCTCCCTGAACTCGTAATTTTTCTGCCTCTCCTGCCTTTGCCTGAGAGGCACATCACAATTCTTCCAACCATACATGAAAGAAACTTCAGACTTTAGTGGGAGAATGCATAGCAACGGAGGAGGACGGCAAGTAAGGTAGGAATTAGATAATGTTGTGTGTGGATGTCACCATGTATTTAATTTTGGATATAATTATAAATATTATATAAAAGATAAATATTGGTCAGTTTTTCATTACCCATTGCTCTGTCCTTAATAAGAATAGTTGTGAACATTTCAAACTGAGCTTGCTCAGGTTTAGAGAATTAGCAAAGCTTCAGTGCCAAAACTTAAACCCACATTTAGTTATTTTTGAAACAGATGGCATATTAATTTAAATAGTTCACTTAGTACTATTTCTTAAAACAGTTTATTTATAAAATGTCAAAAAAAGTAATAACCTTAGCCTGAGAGTATTGGTTTAATGACTATTTAAGAAGTGAGTCATAGTGATTAGATATAACTTGCCTGACTTTATCAGCTCTACAACCATGAATCATGAATGGCACAGGTACAGGCAATTAACAAATTAGCCTAACTAAGGCAAAGGTGGACAAGTCAGTAAGTGAAAACCATCTTTCTGTTAGGACAGGGCAGCTCGGGCCCGAAAAGAAAGAACAACTATGCAATCCATAGACTATTTAAGATTTGAGCCGGGTATCCTGCTAACTAAAATTCTCAGTGGTTGCAAGATCTGAATATCGGATATGAAAGACATGGGTTTGAATTTGTCAGGCAAGTTACATAAGATTTCAAACCTCACTTTTCTATCCCAAATGTCAGAATTTTTTTCAGTAAATATGTATTATGCACTTATGACCAGATGTTTTGCTGATCATCGGATATGATACATCTATTTAATGTGGTGCCTTGCAGAGACTACACCTGCCTCTCCATATTCGGTAGCTATTTTTTGTTATTTACAAGTTACAGTATTTATATTTAAGAACTGAGTAGTATTAGCATTACGTATAGGGCTGCATTACATTGTCATGGCCGTGAGCTATCCAATTCTTGAAGGGACAACACCCATCGGCAACAATGAGAATGGTGCTCCTGGGTTTGAAACACAATCTGGAATTTAACTCATATTTAAAGCACATCTTTTTATGATGCCATTTTGATGTTAAATAGCCAGTTAAGATAATATGTAATTGACCAGGAACTATTTTAACAGCACAATAGTACACACTGTAGGATTATTAATGCATTGTAGTATTAATAACACTTTGTAGACACTATCTTTCTTAGAATGCTCTTGAGGCTGATATTACACAGGACAACTTTCTTGTGGCTACTTGAGGAGGGAATTACTCTTAGAGTAATCTGAATTTTTAAACATCTACATGAAGGTAAAAATTCCAGAGTATATAAAGATTTTGAAAGCCCCTAGAAAGAAAATCCAATTCAAATATTTCTCTATACAGAATAGTTGCAGTGTTAAAGACCATCTATTAGCAAAAATTTGAATGCTCCATTTCCTTTAACTTTGAAAAAATATCTGATGGGTGTCCTAAACAAAGTATCTCAATCAAAATGCATAAAAACAGAGCATAAGAATATTTTTTAAAACATCTAAACTTACTGAAATTTAAAGGAATCTCACATGAACAGATTTTATTATTTTGATTTTGATTCTTTAACAATTCACATGGAGATACTGAACCAGGCCTTACCTAATCTCCTTTTCTCCTTTTCCTTGAAATTATGTAGTAATTTACAGAATATTAGGAAAGACTGCGCTTTAATCTTTGAGAACATTTCTCTGGATTCATGTTCGGTTTTCATATTTTTTTCTACTGTCTCTCAAGTGCACATAGGCAGCCACCCCCGAAATAAAGATGCTTTTCCCTTTTGCTTTTTAAAACATACTTTCTTCTGATTTTAGGGTTTTGTGGTTTTTTTGGGGGGGTTTCTTTTGTTTTTTTGTTTTGCTTTGTTCTGTTTCTCTATACAAAATCCTAAATCTAAAATCACAAGCCAAATGTTCTATATGAAAATGTCCATCCATCCAGTAAATCAGCATATTCCAATTTTCACAAAATGAAGTTTGGTCTACACTTTCTAAATGTGTGAATATGTGTGTGTATTAAGTTAATTTTATTAATTAAAATTGGGTGTATGCTCAGAAGGTATCCTCTGTCATAATTTGCATAGCAAATTCTACATGCTGTAAAATCTTAAGTGAAGAATGCCTTCATATAAAGTTTGGTCACCAATTGCAGCACCTTTTAAAATATTTTAAAACTTGCCATTTGGCAGGTCTTATTGTTATTACTCCCTGTAAGCTGTGTGCTTTCTAGTCATTGCAAAATTGATGCCAATGTTTACCTGAGACCACCCTAGATATGTTCATGAGCACTTGCCCCATATTGGTGCTAATAAAACCTCTTGTTTTATATGCTCTTAAAACTACCAGTTATTGGACTGTATACCAAAAAAAAAAATCTAATGGAATTGTAATCTGGTAGCCTTTTCTCTAAAAATCACATATAAACTTTCCTTTCTTTTGTAATACTCTTGCATACATTTATCTTGTGTCTGCATAAATTGTGGCAGAATTAATTACAAGGAAATAATCAAATTCATTTACCCTGGGAGATTAGGGTTACTGGTTTTCATCATTACTGTAGCCCAACACTTGAGGAACAATGCAACATTGCCTTTAGTGACCTAAAAGCCAGACATTGTACTGGGTTGCTTAAAATATTTTATTATTTCATCTTAACTGCAACTCTCTGAAGTATATGAACCCAGAGAGCATCCAAATTCACCCTGCTCCTTTTTTTTTAATGCTCAAATTGTATTTTGCTTGCCGACAGAATTCTATTGCTTTTTCCCAATATCCCTGTCTTATCTTTTCATGATCACCTTTGCTATAAATTTCTACTCATGCTAAATTCTTGGTCTTGTTCTAATTTCATCTCTTCTTCCTCTTTTCCTACTTCTTCATGAGACCTAAACTTTAACATTGTACTTTTTTCCTGAGTTTTTCTCTCCAAGTGCCATGCACACACACAGCAGTGTTTATATTTTACTTAAGACTTGGCCTTCATTATATCACACTAGCACAAATCAGCAAAGAAGAGATTTGAGTGAGAAAGCGATGTAATCAAGTGAATGGGACTCTTCAGACATTCATTTTCATATGAGAGCCTTAACTATGATCAGCACAGGGAACTTCTCATCAGAAGGTTATAAGGGACAGTGCATGTTTTGTTCAATTCTGCTTTCTCAGAGATTAAAATATATTGCCTAGCTCATGGTATGCACTAAAAAAATTGGAAAAATGAACAGATTTTCCACCAAAACTCTCCTTACCTCCTACCATGTTTTCCCTCTCTAATTCAAAATTTGCCTTAAATTCCTCTCTTACTTCCCTACTCTCTAAGTCAGTCAAAGGAATGCTGATGCAAACTACCAGAAATCAGTTAGTTTTATAAAGGGCATTTATTTGAGGTAGAAGCTCACGGTCACAAGGCCCTAAAGAGTCCAACTCAAGGTACCTTAAGAGATACTTTCTCACCCAGAGTCTGTTGCCACGTGTTGACGCAAGATGGCGGGTGATGTCTGCGAGAATTCAGTCTTCCTCCTCCTCCTTCCAAGGTTCTGTGGTCCCAGCTTCTTCCAATCTCAGCGGCCAGCTGGGACAAGTCTTGTCTCTCTCCAGGGGCTCCTTTCTCTCTGGGATTAGCTGCTCTGCTATCTCCACAAGGCCAGCTGTAAACTGTCAGGAAAATAGCTTGTCTCTCTTCCCTGGGCTTCTGCCATGTCTAAGGGAGCCTTCTCTATTCCTCTGTGTTCTTCTCCTGCTTGTCTACTCCCTGGGCTCCAGCATTAAAACTCCAACTTTCTCCACTTCCATGTAATTTTCTCTGTGAGTTCCCATCCACCAAGGGGGTGGGGACTCAACATCCTACTGAAGTGGCCCAATCAAAGCCTTAATCATTATTTAATCAAGTAAAAGTGAAATCTCTGAATCCAATCCAATCTAATATGCTCAGAGGAACAAACCAGTTCACAATCATAATCCAATATCTATTTTTGGAATTCATATACAATATAAAACTGCTACACCTACCATCTCTTTTCACTAGGACCTCGAATTCTTTCCCACTTTCTTTCACGGAGCATCTTAGCATTTGCTTTGCATCTTGTATCTTATTCCATTTGTTCATTGAGGGCTAACCTTCCCCAACCAAAATGACCCACTGGAAGGGTTTTATTAAACAAATGTAGTCCTCCCCTTTTCTTTCTCCTTGTGGTGCTAGCTGTGTGTATGTGTGTGCATTCAGGTATATAACCTCCACATGGCTCATCTACAGAATAAATTAGATCAAGCTAATCTTTCAATAACATTATTCATATGGGAAGATTTTCTTAAGCCTTTCTCAATATCTTGTGATGTTTGATTTGGTATTTTAGAATTAGACAGTATACCGTAGACATTGAAATACTTCTTCTGACATTGATTAGATTAGATTGGATGAAATAATCTAAATCCAAAATGTGATTTTCCTCTAAAAAATATTTGTTCTTCAGTTTCTTTATTGGTCTGTGTTGGTTTTAGTTTCCTAGGCTGCTTAAGCAAATATCATAAATTAGTTCAGCTTGACAATGAGAATTTAGTTTTGAGGCCATGAAAATGTCCAAATCAAGCCATCATTAATGTGATGCTTTCTTCCCATAGACTGGCTGCCAGTGATCCTTGGCTCCTCTGTCACATGGCAAGGCACATGGTAGCATCTGCTGGCTTCTCCCTTCTTTTCTGGGTTTCATTGATTTCAGCTTGTTGCTTCTGAGGCTTCCTCTTTTGTCTGTCTAAATTTTGTTCTCTTATAAAGGCCACCAATGATGGGATTAAAATCCATCCTAGATGATGTCGGTCACACCTAAACTGAAGTAGCCTCCTTAAAAGACCCTTCATACACACAGGAATGGATTAACTTTAAGAATATGTTTTTCTGGGGTACATATAGCTTCAAACCATTACAGAGTTGTATAATACTTATTATGTCTAACTTATAATTTAAAAATTTTAAATAAAAGTACATATCTGTAAATATCAACCACTAGCCACAACTATTGTTACATTTTTATATTATAAAATAGTGAGATCTCATTGTGGCTCAGACCCTTATGGGCTGTAAAAAGTTGCCACTCAGATATTAATTGTCCTCATCTGTGAAAAGACTATCATTGTAGATATTGCCTAACTCATTGTCCTGAGGTTCAGATATAGTAATTATTCAGAGTATTTTGAAAAGTGATAATTAAGACATTACTGTTTTGAAAAAAGAAAATCATTGTTCACATTTAAACATAGCAGAACCAATTGGATAACGCCATTAACAAAGATATTAGATATCCATTGTTGCACTTTTAATGAAAAAATATGCAATCTTTTCATTTGAAAAGCTCAGGTCATTCCCTATCAACTTAAGCCATGATCTCCTTGTGAGGAAGCTCTCACTCCACCTCTCAAATATCCTTCTCAAAAGTATAATCATAGTTTTATGAAATGCATTCCATTACCAACATTCCAATTTAGCTGATTATGCTTTCTTAATGGGATACCATTTAAATGTAAATGCTGATATACATCTACTAATAGTATTACTAATAGTGATCTCATATCAGCAAAATATACACCAATTACATAGAAAACATTTTTAAACACAAGAGTGGCTTTCTGACTAATTCAATTTTATGGTTCCTATAAAGTTAAATGGGGAAAGAAAACAAACACATAAATGTCAGAAAAGTAAATTACATTTATGCCATTTTATTCCCACTAAAACAAGATTTATTTTACCAGAATCATAGGTAGGCTCATCACTTTTTAAAAAATGAATTGAAAAATGTTTTAGTTCTACTTTACACCTCACTTCACTAGTAAACTTTTTCTTTGCTTTGATCTACAGTTTTCTCAACCGTGATTACAGTTTTTGAAGCAATTTTCTATTAAAATTTCTTCTTTTCTGAAAGCAATGATTTTTGTATATCTGTATTAACGTGCTTCTTTTGAATAGACATTTAGCCCTTTTCTCCCAGGGTTGCTGCACTGTCCATAAAATCATGCACAATCATAGTCAAATCATTTTGGCCAAATATTCTGACTTCATACAAGGAATAGCTTATTTTGTCAGTTAAGTTTTTAAAATCTAAACTATTTATTTATTTTATTCAATGTAACATGTTGAAGACCCTTTTGGATATTTTAACTTCAAACTCCCTAATATTTGGGATTCAGGAAAATAAATAGGATTATGAACAAGTAAATATTGATTTAATATAGCATACATTTTCTATTTTAAAACACCAGAATTTATTCCCCCTCCCCAGCCCCTTTCTGAAAATAAGAGATTAAACCAGAGTTGTACAACAAGCTGAGTCCTACTACCACTTAGCCATTACCTTTTATCAAGATCTCTTATGTGTATTGAAAGAGAGGGTAAAATATATATGCATACATTGAAAGAGGATAGTCAAAATGTATGTATTTTTGAGAAATTCTGGAACAATTGCAATCTCTCCTGGAAGTTAAACTTCCTTCTCTTTTAATTCATGTTCCCACTACTCATGCCTAACTACTCAGGTAAACAGGCCGGGTAGCAGTGGGAAAAGCCCTCCTCCAGGGCCAACTTTGATTATTCACTTTACAATGGCATTTGAGAGAAGCTTGTCAGATTTGGCTGAGAAAGTCCCAGGGAGGCGTCTCCTGGCTGTTATCACTTTCCGCTGTGCTGGCCACTTGCAAATATGATTCTGTTCAGAAGAGCCAATTGAAGCTCTGTTGCTGTTCTCTATGAGGGAGTGTTCCAGGCAGCCCAAGATGCTGCCACCAGGGTCCCTGTACTGCTAATGCCAAGGAAGAAGATTGATTTGGTTTTAAAAGTCTAACTTTATAACAAGATAATAATAAAATGTGTGGGTGGAGGGAGGCGAGAAGAGTAGTAATGAATTACTAGAAAAAGTTTGCCATTTCAGAGCAGGAATATTTCCTAGATGGAATTCATTAGAAAAGTCCTTCTATTCAGATTCCCTGTTCTGAAATTCCCTGTTCACAGTTCTATCCATGTGCTTGGCACATTACTTAAAAATGTTCCCATTACTTATTTTCCCTCAGGCTAAGCTCTCCAGAGCCCTGCACAGTGCTTGGCATAGAGTTAACATTCAATAAATGTCGGTAGAATAAATGAATGAATGAATTACTAATGTTGACTTTTTGTACTGCTGTATCTTGCTTCTGATCTCCATATTTTACACTGAAAATTTATTTCTTTTATTTGAAGAAATATGCTGTCCTTATGACGCTGTCAATTTCTCTACTGTCTGTTTCTTCTCTTACAACAGTGCATTTGTCAATCCAGAGAGGTTTATGATTGTTATGACTAGACGAAGAGGTGCCCTGCTATCTAATGGGTAGAAATGATGGGTGCTGCTAAATGTCCCATCATGCATAGGACACCCTCCACAACAAAGAATTATCTGGTCTCAATTCCAATAATATCAGGGATGAGAAAATCTGCCTTTTTACAAATTTGTTCTTCTCCACTAAAGAATTTTGGATGGACTTGGGTGTTTTACTGAGTTGAAGCTCTATTGGCCCACTCTTTCATCTCTTCATTAATGAATTATTTCTAAGGGCTTTTACTGTCACCAACCAAGGGTTAGATAAAGTGAGGAGCATTATCATTGATAAGGCACTGTTTACTTCCAAATAAATGAAGCAGGAGCATATATTATCTGAGCAGGTACTTGGGAAAACAGGCTGAGCAAGTGTAACATGGCAGCTGCTCTGTTGATGCTTAAAAACTGACAATTTCATAGATGTTCAGTCATGAACAAAATATGAACTCTGTCTGACACTAGCATAAGCCTCACCTTATATCCTGATTTTAGAGCTATTTTCATCCTTTCTTTTTTCTTCTCTTTTCCTTTCTAAAGATGTACTTATTAGGAGGTCTCTGATTAGTGATATACAATATTAATTGCCCTGAGGATAGAAAAAGGAAGGAGACTGTTCTGCCATTAAAGAGTATAAAGCTAAGTGGCAATATGAGTGTACAAAGAAAGAAATATTTCTAGTAAAGAAGAATTCAGGGAGGAAGATGTTTTTGAGATGATCTTTTACAGAGAAACAAAGTTCCTACAGGCAAATAGAGATTAAGCTCCTACTGGAAATATGGTTCAAATTGAGTAAAGATTTCAGAGTGCCTGGTTCATTTAACAAAGTTGAAATTTTGTGTTCTCATGTGGCTAGGTTAGGATCTCATGGTGGGAGAAGGAACTAAATGCTACCCCAGGAAAAATCTGAAATCGTGGGCTGAGAAATTTAGGGACTATATTTTTTATACTATCAGGATATAACATAAATAAATGTAAATCTGTAAATATTTATTTATATGTAGTATGGAGCTGTAAATGATTTATAGAAAAAATATTGCAAAATGGAAACTCTAAAACAGTGGTCAGGTCCTGTTTTATTTCCCAACAGATTTGGGTTTCTATTGAACTAACAGATTTTGGTTTCTATGAAGTGTTGCCATACTGTGTTTATTATGATAAATCTCTTTGTCTTGGTCAAATGACATTGGCCTTCAACAACTTCAGATGACAGACTGTAATTTTGCTTTTTAAAGCCAACTTTCATTGTCTTTTCTTAAGGAAAATAGCCTAGATTTTTCATGCCTGCTTCAAATTAATTCTGAATGTGCTTCATAAGTTAGTGGACAATTCATAATTGGTATCATATTTATTTAGCATTTTTCAGCCTAAAGATTTTTTCAAAGGGTTGTTCACTATATCAACAGAGTTCCTGAAAAATATTAGCCTTCTTTGGGGACTTTATTCCTAGGTCTCAGTGAACTTTTTTTTTTCTTTTGAGAAGAAAAAGTGAAGAACTATTTTAAATGTAACATATTTAAGACAATCTTGAATATTTTAACTTCAAACTCTCTAGCAAATATTTTAGGTAATTTATGATAGGTGGATTGGGGAAAGTTAAAGGCTTTAATGAAAACCTTAATAAATGCAATTATACATTGAAGGCACCAATTTATGGCTTTTTTCTTTCAATGTACTTTACAATTATACACAGACAATACAATTAGAGCATTCCAATGGATTGTCTCTACATTCCATTCCTTCAAGTTTTAAGTGTCCATGATTTGATATTTTCAAAATGGTAGCTTCTGACAAAAAAACCTTAGCATAAAAGAATACAGGAAATAACCTGTTGGTTGGTTTGTTTTCTTATAACTCTGAGCTTACTTGTAGTCATTGAATTAGGTTTCAGAACCATTTTTCCCCGTACAAAATCCAAGGATGTACATTATTTCTAAAAATAATTTTCTCTGAATTTTCAGTAACTATTATATATTTTTTAAATATCTTAAAGATGCATTTATTTATGGTCATTCTTCAAAACAACTAAAGATAGTAAAATGTAGTGGTTAAAACAATGGGTTTTGTAGTCTGATAACTTGGGGTTGTACTTTGGCTATTTCTATTAGCCAGTTGGGTGATCTTTGGCACCTTACTTAATCTCTTCAAGCATTAGTTTTCTAGTCCATAAAATGGAAGTAATAACAGTGCCTCCACTGCATTGCTTCAACAATTTAATATGATAATTCAGAGCACTAAATACAGTTGCTGGCATAGAGCCTATGATCTACCAATTATAACTATTATGCTTTAAAAAGTTGAAAACATATAAGCATCATTGGTATTTTAAACAAGAGATTATTTTGCTTTCCTCTAGTTGGTTGGTGCTACACCTATTTTTTCTACAAAATAAAGATATGTGTATGCATGTATTTGTGATAAGTAGCTTATGCTACTTTCAATTTTAATATTTAATCCAGGTAAGTAGAATTCACTTCCTCATTTATACTTGCTTATGAATATTTTTTTCTTCTATTTTTTCACCATCTCTCTTTCTTAAGGTATTATTCCAATTTTAAGGCATCCCATAAATTGTTTGACATTCCTCCTTTCTTCTTAAATATGAGAGGGATTTTGGTTTCTACAACCAAAAGTTAACAGAAAGAGGCGCTGAGCAACTTTCAAAACTCAACACTCCCTTTGAGTGCTACGGTTCCATCTCCATCAAATTGCCAGATATGTGAGTAAAGCAAGATCAACCCATTCACTGACTGCTACAAAAAGCCACTGTCATCATGTGAAGTAGAAGAATCAGAAAGCTGAGTCACAACAAATTCATGAACCACACTATCTTGAGATTTAGTAAATGGCTATTGCTTTAAGGCACTAAGTGTTGTGTAATTTGTAACACAGAAATAGATTACTAGAATGGATACATTCTTAGAGATTGCCCTTTCTAATTCCATAATTTTGACCCCAAAATCTTTTGCACTCCACAAATTGATACTGAATGTAACAGACCCAGTAACGAGGTAATTACATATAAAATTGGAGAGAAGTCCTTTCATTTTAGGGAAAAGGTAACAAGTAATGAACCCATTATAAGTGCAATTACTTACAGGCTAATTTCTGCCCTTATGGCTAATTGCAGACAGAAGAATTTCAATGAAAAATTGAAGGCCTCCTAGAAACTCCTTAGAAGTGAATTTCTTTACTACTCAGTGCAGGTGTCTGGTGACCTGTGGCCATTAAGCTTCACAAGACATTATTTAGAGTACACGTCATACTCCTGGCACTATGTCTAAGCTAAAATTGTGCCATTAAAATATTTTTACCTGAAGTCCTTTATACTTTTACAAATTATCTTCTATAAGTGTTTTATACAATTAATATGCCCTTTAGCTTCTAGAATATGTACAATTCTGACAACTCCATTATATTGCATAATGAAAAGAATAATCATCTATTCGTAGGCATTCCAGAGGAAAGAATGTTTTGTTAAAGGCATTCTTTTCCATGTACACTTATTGTATATTCACTACAGATAAATAAAAATTAGCATACCTTGAAAGAAAATACAAGGATGATAATTAACATAACCCAGAAACAAGAAAAAATAAATGTATAAATTCTACACATTTAAAAAAATACATACATATTTATATATCTGTGTAATATATTACAAAAATGCTACACTTCTACACATGGTCTGTAAACTTATTTATTTATATAACAATATATCATTAGCACCAATGAATGTCAAATTAAGATGTTTGGCAACATTTGTAATCTTTATACATCATTTCATTCCTTAACTTATTTGCCCTGTTAATTATTGTTACGCATTAATGTCATTTTTAATTTTTCACAAATATAGACAAAACATGAAAGATTATCACTGTATATCTCTGTACACTTGTCCAGTTATTTTTTAGGATATGCTTCTAGAAATGGCATTCTCAGATCAGAATTAGTTGAGCAGGAGATGCCCCAAGACTCAAGAATACTCAAGGTAATTTTTTTTTTGTTACATATCCCACCCCACCTTCTGCTTGCTCTTGCTGTGTGTTCATTTTTTTCTGTGTTCTTCTATATCTGCTTCTTGTCTCCCCCCATTTTTTTTTTTTGCGGCAACGCACCGAGTCGGCCCTCCACACAGGCGGCTCACCCCGCTCATGGGTGGCTCCATTCCATTTCACGGGTGGCTCAGCTCTGTTTTGTGGGCAGCACAGCTCCATGTTTCACAGGTGGCTCAGCTCCATGTTTCACAAGCAGTATAGCCCCGTGTTTGGCAGGCTGCTCGGCTCCGTGATTCATGGGCGGCTCAGCTCCATGTTTCGCAGGTGACTTGCCCTGCCCGTGGCGGCTCCGCCCTGCCCGTGGCGGCTTTTTGCCTTGCCCACGGTGGCTTTGCCTCACCCATGGCGGCTAGCCATTCTCAAGGCTGTCTGCCCGCTCTGAGAGGTCCCCGGGAACCGAGCCCGGGGCCTCCTATGTGGTGTGCCGGTGCCCTATCCACTGGGCTATATAGCTGGCCACCTCAAGGTAATTTTTTTAATGCCAATGTGTTAAGTTAAAAACTATCATTTTTGAATTTGAGAAATGAAGACACTTAAGAACACATATAAAAGAAATACCTTCCTCATTCAATATAGTTTTGTCTAAAGTAAAGTTGTTGAATATACATTCTCATTCATCATAATAGTTTAGCTATGAAACAAAGAAATATTGTTTTGAAATGAAGAAATATCAGCAGTACAGTCAGCAGTACTGAGAAGTCTCACTCATCTTTGGATTTCTAGGATACTTAGTATGATTTCACTTTGAGTAGATTTTACTATAATTTGTTGGAAAAAATTAAAAATTGCAGTTTCTTGGAGTTGTGGGAAAGGTGGGGCAAGATAGGATGGACCAAACTTGATTTCATCACACATACTTACATTTTCTCACTAACTCATAAGTACATAGTAAATTAATAAAAACATATTTTTAATAAAGCTCTGTCATTCTCAGTTTTGCCATGGGTTAAGCTTGATAACAACATAGGACGATTTCAAAGAGTTTGAATACATAGTTTTGTGTCTGTGTACACAAACACACATATTATAGTTAACACTAAGACTTTGCTAAAAATCCTCCCAAATTTATCCCTCATTCATTTATTTTTAAAAAATACTTAGATTACACAAATGTCACATAAAAAAATATAGGGGATTCCCATATGCCTCGCTCCCCACACCTCCCACAGTTTCCCACATTAACAGCATCCTTCATTAGTGAGATACATTCATTGCAAATGATGAACAATTTGGAGCATTGCCACTAAGTGTGGATTAAAGTTTACATTGTAGTTTACACTCTCTTCCAACCAATTCTGTAGGTTATGGCAAGATATATAATGGCTTGCTTCTGTCGTTGTAATGTCATTTAGGAATTGAGGTTCTGAGGACAGGGAGAGGGAAAAACAAGTGTAATACAGGGACATATTCAGGACTTGGGAATTGTCCTCACTTGTATTTCAGTGCTGGAATATGGAAGATACTAGTTCTAAATTTTTCCAACAAAATTAGAATTAAAAAACATAAAACTTACACATTTGTGAAAACTAGTGGAAACTAGAATATGCAAGATATATGTGAAGAATTGTATCCTCCTCATTTGGAAAGTAATATATAAATGTTGTGATGAAGAAAAAATGAAATTTTTATACTCCATTAGAAATATAACACTTCTTTAGAATAATAAAGAACACATAAAATGGAAACCCATGTGCTGAAAAATGTATTTATAAATAAGTGGCAAATAAATAGCTGATTTCTGTATTAATGTTGCCCAGTAGGAAAGGAGTCATTGCATCAAGGAGAGAGCAGGTTTATACAGCTTGGAAGACTCACTAATTTTGTGATTTTCCACAGATGTAAAATGTTGGAATGGTTGGTATTAACCTTGTAAAGTTAATAATAGGATAAAAATTCTTAGTTATTGAAATCATTTTGCTATTTTATATTAAAACCTAATGGAAAAAAATTCTAAAGTCTCTAATTCAAGCAAAGAGAAATATTGAGGCTATCAATAAGCAATATACTCTGAATGAAATTGAGATAGTAAACAAAAACAAAAAAGTAATAAATCATTTTAAAGCAACATTGAGATATTAATTCATTGATACTGAATTAAAATTTCAGACAAAGGCTTATTATCTGGTAGTCCACATTTTCCATAAATGAGATTTTGAAGATAGCAATTAATATAATAATAAATGGCTCCATACCCTTTCACCTATTGATTATTTTATAAAATTTATTCTAAACAAAAAATAATCAGAAAAGGGTCATTTCATGAACACAAATATTTATTTCATCATTATAAAAATTATTAAAAATCTTAAAATTCCTTGTTCTCACTAATAAGTAAAATCAAACAAGCTAATACATAAATGAAATGAATAAAATTTGATGATTTAAAATGAACAGTATACCTACTTTCATTATTAAAGCAGAACTCAAATAAATTCAAAAAGCAGAAAACATTTCAGTTTTCTAACTTCCTCATCATGTGACATTTTTACCTCATGGGAGACTACATCAGCAAGACCAGATTTTTTATAATGAATTTCTTACTCTTTTCTATTTCAGTCAACTAATTGACTTAGAATATTAATTTGATTTCCTTCATTCCTTTCATAGGAACCAGCTCTACCAATACGTGATACTTTTGTAACTTGGAACTTTCAAAGCCTTGGGTAACTTTGAATTAGACATCTTGGATTGTAATTATCATTACTTGCCTTAGCATTGTGATGGGAGAGATTGCTTCCTGGGACAAGATTAGATACTACATTAAAATTGAGCCTTAATATTTTAGGTGGAATATCATAACTATACTAGATTCTTTCATCCCAAAAGTTATCTATCTTCCTGTGCATGATACCAAAACCCTAAGGTTTATGAGTCCTTAATGAATGGATCTTAAAAATCATGAAAAGATATAATTCTAAAATATAGTATTAAGAATATTGTGTAGAAAAATCAGGAAATACTTTTAAATGAGACATAATTACAATAAAATATACTCTTCTCACTATAATTAGGACTATACAATTTAAATAAGTATTTGGAGGAAATCTAAAAGGATTTAATCATTAAAATATTGTATAAGGATGTAGCAATCTATTAAACCATTCATTCATTTATTCTATCAACAATATTTGTTGAACTCCCACAATATTCCAAGTACTTTTGGCACTTGGAATTATGAGCACTTTCCTCTTTCTTTTAATTTTCTTTAACTTAGTAAGGTTACATATCAAATATACATTATTTGTTTAACATATTTACAAATGATACTAAACAAAAAATTCATTGATTAAATAACAAGAAAAACTGTGAAGAAAAATGGCTGTGACTCAGCTGAATGATATGGAGAAGAAGTGAATGATTGGCATAAAACTGCAGAGACAATAAGGAGATACACAAAGATGTTCATGGAATTGAAAAAGGAAAGCAAAAAATGAGTGAAATACTGAAAAATGACAAAACATTGTTGAAAGAAATTAAAGATCTGAATAAATGGGAAGATATTCCATGTTCATGGATTGAAAGACAATATTGTTAAGATGTCAATAGCACCAACAGTGATCTACAGGTTCAATGAAATTTCTATAAAAAATCCAAAGGTCATTTTGCAGAAAAGGAAAAGCTGATTCTCAATTTCATATGGAATTGAAAGCAGCCCTTAAAAACTGAAACAATATTACAAAAGAAAAATAAAGTTGGAAAAACTAATCCTGGTATCAAAATATTACAAAGCTAGAGTAATCAAAACTGCAGCATAAAGATAGATATATGGATGAATAGAAGAGAGCTGAAAGTCCAGAAATAAGCCTGTACATCTGTGACCAATTTATTTTTGACAAGCGTGTTTCTACTTCAGACCACACACAAAGGTTCACTGAAAATGGATCAGAGACCTAAATGAAAGAGCTAATACTATAAAACTTTGAGAAGAAAACATAGGGGCAAAATTTCATAACCCTGGATTTGGCAATAAAGTCATACATATGACATCAAAAACATGAAAAATATAAGAAAAATGAATAAATTTGACTTTATCAAAAAAAGAAAAGAGAAAACTTGTGCACTAAAGGACATTATTAAGAAAGTGAAAAGACAAACTACCTAAAAGGGAAAGTACTTGCAAAGCACATACCTGACAAATATCTGGTATCCAGAATGCATAAAAAACTGCTACTGATGAAGAAAGTGCTACAGCCCTACTCCTCCCCTTTTCCCTGGGAATCTACAACTTTAGGAAGATAAGCACTCTGCCTTAACTTTTCCCTGGAA
>PVKH010001070.1:0-32390 GCA_004027955.1 Chaetophractus vellerosus | reverse complement strand
TCATCAGTCTTTCATCGGAGCAAACTCATCGAGGACCCTTCATCAGTCTTTCATCGGAGCCCCTGGCTTGCAGCCTGCCAGCGGAACCTGGACTTGTGTATCCCCATGGTCACGTGAGAGACTCTTATAAAATCTTATATTTTTAACAGAGATCTCGTGTTGATTCTGTTTCCCGAGAGAACCCTGACTAGAACAGTATCTTACACTAATAATTTATAAAAATAATATCTTTAGCCATTTTGCTCAGTTGAGGAGCATACCATTCATATGTATAGAACATGAATTGTACTGAGGTCTTGAACAGGTAGAGAGAGCTGATTATAGTCATCTGCTTTGGTCTCATTTTCTCAGAGAATCATCTCTTTTAGGATATAAAGTATATATATAAAGAATAAAAAAAGCAAGAAGAATGATGCTATGGAATTTTACAATATAGAACTTACTGAACTCTGTTCTATCCTACTGTAGATTTCCTTGGCATTGTTATTTTAAAACAAGATCTTAATAAGCATTCAACCATTCCCTTTGCACATTTAATTTCCAATTTCATTATTTCAGAATATGAAAATGCTTGACTTAGCAAGGGGGCTGTCTTTCTTTTAATAAATAACTCTTAATATGCAACCACCAAAGAAAAAAGAAAGCATGACAAACTAGGCAGTGAATACTTCTAAAATGATTTACTTTCAGCCAGAACCCATTGCTAAAATAAATCATTTAGGAACTGTTTTAGTTTTTAAATTCTGTGCGCTGATGGAGATAGAAACTGGGTATCCTTCTTTCTCCCCAGCAAATCAACATCTGCAAGAGATTAAGTTACTTTCTTATCTATAAATGTTTTCCTGTTATGACATACAGATGTTTATAATATTTCATTTACCTTTGGAGTCGTCAACACTAAAGTTTTTGAAAGAGACAGTCTTCTCTAGGGTTAGAATTTCGTTGTAGTTATTCCTCTCAAAATCCTTCTGAATTTCATAGTTGCTTTGCATATCAATTCCTAAAGATATTTGGCACTCAGCTAGGGTTTTGATCATGAATATTGTTATTTTTTTCTTGATTTTTATTGCCTCTTAATAGGAATAAGAATGCCAGTTCCTACAGGACCAAATAAACACTTTCGTTGCTCCTTCCAAGAATTTTATTAGATTGAGTTTATTTACAGGAGTCTGTGAGAAATAATATTTGTTGTTTATTTTAATGACCCATTATTAACAAAAATGTGTGCCAGTGGCACTTTTCACTATTGTTCACTCTTCCCATTGTGTCACCTTCTGAGGACACCCCAGGCTGAATGTGAATAAAACTCTGAGGGAAGTACTCTGATTGGCATGTTGATTGGATGGGGCTCTTGTTTGGGGTTTTTATCAATGATCATTGTAATGCAAATGATTGGAAAATTGGATAATAGGCATCTAATTTTTGAGATGTAGATTTTATCTTCTTTTCAAGAACCTTATTCTTTTTATTTTCCCTCCTCTTCCTGGCTTGCTTTGAGAATTGTTATGTAATTTTTGGTTAAAGTGGTTAATTTGTAACTTACTAATGTATCTAGATAGGCTATCATCTAGAAGAGCTGTTTTTTTTTCCCCCCAGAGTGGGAAGGGGATGGAGGGGACTTGACAGCCTTTTCCATTGCAGTTTGCAACTTCTAATGAAGACTATATATATATATATATATATATATATACACACACACACACACACACACACACACAAACACACACACGCATGTGTGCACACACGCAAACACACTCACATAGAGGGTTGAGGGATAGGAGACCCTGCCTCATTCAATTTTGAAATAATAAAAGACTATTTTTAGATGTGAAACTGATAATCTATCTAGATTTTAGTATATCTAGATTTTTTTCTGGCAAGTTAGGTTTACGGCTGTACTTAAAGCATTTTTTTCTGGGCATCTCATCAGGATGCAGGTATTATTTCCTATCGTCTCTTCTCCTTTTCCTCCTTTCATCATCCCCTGACTACTTCTGTAAGGGATTGCCCTTTTGCCAGAACAAATCCTTAAGTCTCCTTTATTTGGAGAAGACTCTTTATCTTATTATTACTTATGGCATGTAAAATAAGTGTATCATAAACAGCCTTGGCAGGCCTGCAGGCAAAATTATGCACTGTATCCATGGAAATGAAAGGAATCCTTTTTTTTTTTTTTTAATTTTAAAAGTAGCCATTTAAATCATTGATATAAAATCAACCTGTCAGTGAATTCAGCACAGTCTGATATGTTATTAGGTAGACTGTAATTTAAAACTGATATGTAGTGCTACATAGATAGGACTTTTGGCAAATGAATTTCATGTTTTATTTGTGGAAATCTCAGCATCAAGTGAACTGACGCTGGTTAAAACGTTTTATAAGCCCCATTTACGTTTTTATTATCCTGTATGAAACTTAAGCTCTACTTATTATTTCTGATAATCTATTTTTTAGATCAACCTATCTAAATAGTACCTTTAAATGAAAGGGTGCTTTCACTTGATTTTATGCCTTTGAACACATAATATATTATGTTTTTTAACTGTAATATAAGATAATCAGTTTTTGAAATCTTCTTTACCTCACACCTGTACCTATCCATTAACCTTATTGATATGACAAATATGTTTTGAGGTAAATGGTTCTTTCCATTTCTAGGGTTTGAGGAGAGTTATTTTACTATTTCAGTGAATATTATTGTATCATTAACAAATGAAATGCTTTCTGATACTTAAAACTCTCCCCTGCATTTTCCACTTTTCTATTTTACCTCCCGTATAGTTTTCAGTTTTGTTTTCACAGTATTCCTACTTTGGGACCAGACTCTCTCTAGTATTTTAAGAGCATTCACTTAGAGAAGCAGTGTAAATTCATAGTATAGATGCCTGCTACTTTTTTGTGAAGCTTTCATTACAGAACACTTGGAGTGAGCATTTTCATCCGATCTTCCTGACAGGTAAATCAACAGCACGATGCAAGATCACTGCTTTCTCCCAACAGCAGTGCCATCTCTAAAGCCACACAGAATGGGGGAAGTGTTCCCCAAATGAATAAGAAAAAGGGTATATTGGGCTGAGGAGTGAAAAATTATAGCAACTAAGCTACTCTCCATATTATGTGTTTTACACCATCATGATATAGTTCTTTATAAATCTAATTATAAAACAACTGCTATATATGCTTTGCTCCCCACTATTCCATTCTCTATGTCCTGGTTCTACCTTTTATCTGTTTTTATCTTCCCAAACTGTTTTATTTCAGAATTCTCAAGCATCAGAAATAGGTTAAAAAAAAAAAAAAGAGGGAGAGAAAAGCACTTCAGTTGAGGATGAACATGCTTTAAAGAAAGATCATTATACTCCTTCAGTATTTCAAGGCTGTACTTTCTTCAGTGCTTCTTGTGGCTCAATTAAAGTGATTTCTACTGAAAATTAAAACTGGAGCTATAGCTGGGATTTTAGACTATAGAATGCATGCTTATATACCTAAAGTGATCACTTGTTCTTCAGTAAAGATATATTTTCTAATTAAATTTTATTAAATGTACATACTCTTAGAGAGTTAAGTTTTATCAGTTGTTGTAATTTACTTGTAAGCATCCTCTGAGGAAGGTTTGTATTTTTTTTTTCTATTATATTGATGACCATCTGAAGTATAGATAGTGATTTACATAGGGTCATAAGCAAGTCAGTAAAGTTAAGTGATGAAGGTTATCCTTCCAACAAAATATTTGAAATTATTAGAATTTATATGTTTGTGGAATAATCAGAAATATTAGCAATGTTTACCAGGTAGCATGTGACCAAGAATGTTTACATTTACTATTTACAGAGACATACCTTAGATATTGGAATCAAAGGATGTTATTTGTGGCCTGCTTTAGTTGTTATCCTTTGACAAGTAAAACTGAGAATCACTACTTATAGAAGATGGTAATATTGGTAATATTGCACTTGACAATAGAGGCTCTTGTTCTTTTGTTTACTGCTAATTAAGTTTATATAATTAAATAAAAATAATAATAAAATAAGAGCTGTTAATTAACAGTATGTCATTATATGTCATTATTGGAAAACTGACCAGTCCTTCCATTACAGATATTCATGCTTGCTTTGAAATTGTTCTCCTTACCTGTTAGTTCTCATTTTTGTTCTCCTACTTACCTTTTTTTCCTATCCCTTCCCCTGTTCACTTGTGGTTATAAAATGGTTCTAAAGAGTTGAAATTTTTGAAGAAAAGTCTCCCTCAATTGTGGTATACAATATTTATAGATATACATTCTATAGCAAATAGCAATCTGGATTGACTTTTCTTTTTGGTAGTTCTGCCACTACCACCTTCTTAATTTTACTACCCACTCGTTATCATCAACATCATCATCATCATCATCATCACCATGTGAATCTTTGAGATACTTCCTAGATATTTATGTAAAATTCAATTTGTAAAAATGTGTTCCATATAATTCTCTTACTGTATTTTCCCTTATTTTTATCGCCTTTAAAATCCCTCACAATTGAGTACTATATGAAAAATTCTATGTTAGACTGATTCCTTCTAGCTTGGATATCCCCCCCACCCCTGTGTTCTTTAATACTTGGTTTACAATGAATTTCTTTTTAAGTTCTTGCTTTTTCCCATACCATGAATTTCTATTCCTTTTTATTTATCCCCAAATCAAGCATTTATTGAGCATCTAGGAAACAAAAATGCTACAGAGTTACATGCATTTGGTTATTTGTCATCCTTAATTCAAGAGGTTTACTTTTTCCTAGTTGGAAGACATAATGGATAAGCTATAGATAAATATCTAAGTATCTAGCATAACATGCATGTATTGGGTAGTTTAATATTGCTGAAGGCTTGTTTCTTAATCCCCCCAGGAAAGAAAGGAGAAGTTATCCAAATTTGAGTCTCTTCGACATTCAATTGCTGGAATAATTAGGTCTCCAAAATCTGCACTGGGCTCTTCAGCAGTAAGTAGGATTATCTTTAAGTGATATTGAAATTATTCATTTTCTTGCTTCTTTTTGATATACCTATGAATATTATAAATAGATTTGTCCTCACAGCTAGGAAAATAAGTACTTGAGTTAAATGTTTAAATTCTTATGAATCTGTGCATATTTGTATATTAGTAAATATCCATGTAACATTGATGTAAGTAATATAGAAATAATCTTGTATTAGTGACATCCTGTACTACGTACAAGTAATTATAGGGGACATTTTATGCATTTTAGGGCTATAAAAGAAGACTAGTTGTATTAGTCAGCTAAAGGGGTGCTGATGCAAAATACCAGAAATCTGTTGGCTTTTATAAAGGGTGTTTATTTGGGGTAGAAGCTTACAGTTACCAGGCCATAAAGCATAAGTTACTTCCCTCACGAAAGTCTGTTGCCACATGTTGGAGCAATATGGCTGCCGACATCTGCCAAGAGTTCAGGCTTCCCAGGTTCCTCTCTTCCCAGGGCTTGTTTATTTCCAGACTCAGCTGCCCTGTTCTCTCCACAAGGCCAGCTGTAGATTCTCAGATCACCAACTCTGTCTCTTTCCCTGAGACCTCTGCCTGTGTTTAATGGAGACTTCTCTCCTTCCTCACATATCTGATTCTTTGCGTGTTTACTTCCTGTTCTCCAGGATTAAAACTCCAAGTAACTCCTCTGATCTGCCATGTAGTTTACTCTGATTCCCTGACATGGCCCATTCAAAGCCTTAATCATAATTTTATCATGCCCAGGTACAGACCAGTTTACAAACATCCAATGTCTATTTTTGGAATTCATAAACAATGCCAAACTGCTACACTAGTATAGACGAATTTTTTTTTCTAGTGAAACATTTTCATAATAGGAATTACTGTATATTTATTTTTAAAATGTTT
Source organism: Chaetophractus vellerosus (assembly GCA_004027955.1). NCBI lineage: Eukaryota > Metazoa > Chordata > Mammalia > Cingulata > Chlamyphoridae > Chaetophractus > Chaetophractus vellerosus. The sequence continues at coordinate 26,506 of PVKH010001070.1, read as the reverse complement.
CAGTTTATATATGTGTTGATATTTTTGGAACATTTTAATTATAAAATTGAGTGTGTTTCATTGATTAATCATTGAAAATTAGACTTGGCATGTATAGTGGTGTATAGAATATTATTTTTTCCTAGTGAAAGAAGTAATGGCCAAGCAAAATATAAAATATTCTTATCCACTTTACAGTAAAATTAAAGTAATTTTCCTGTTTCATTAACTATAAAACTAAATTATCAAACTTTTTATTCTAGCTGTGCTTCATTGACAACAGAGCTGTGCATTAGTATTTTTTTATGATGGTCAAAATAATAATATGTAGTAAAATTAATTACATACTCTTTCCCCATCATTCTAAGTTTCTACATAATAATAAGATATCATCACATTTGCTATAACATTTTCTCTCTCTCTCTCTCTCTCTAATCTATCATCCTATCATCTATCTGCCTATCCAATTTCTAAACATTTGAGAGTTGACTGCATACATCATGCCCCTTTAACACATAATACTTCCATGTATTTTTCTGAAGTACAGGGATATCCTCTTAAGTAACCACATTAAGTACAGATATCAAGTTCAAGAAATTTAAAATTGATATAAAGCTTACAGTTGTATTCCAATTTTTTCAATTGTCCTGATAATATCCATTGGGCATTTTCTTCTCCATTATTAGATTCAGTCCATGATCATATGTTGTGCATAATTGTAATTGTCTCTCTTTCTGTCCCCCCCTTTCTGCTTGCTCTTGCTGTGTTCATTTTTATATTCTTCTGTGTCTGCTCTGTTTCCCCCCGTTGCGGCGACGTGCCGAGTCAGCTTACTGCGCAGGCGGCTCTTCTCCGTTCACGGGTGGCTTTTTTGCTTCCGTTCATGGGCGGTTTTTTGCTTCTGTTTGCAGGCGGCTTGCCCTGCCTGTGGTGGCTTTGCCTTGCCCGTGGCGGCTTTTTGCCCTGCCCACGGTGGCTCTGCCCCGCTCACGGTGGCTTGCCATTTTCAAGGTGGTCTGCCCACCTGGAGAGGTCCCTGGGAACTGAACCCAGGGCCTCCCATGTGGTGAACCAGCGCCTTATCCACTGGGCTACGGCCAGCCCCCTGTAATTGTCTCTTTAGTCTCTCTTGTTATGTTCTTTAAAATTGTGGTAAAATATATATGACCTAAAATTTCCCCTTCTAAAACCATTCACATATATAATTCAGTGCTTTTAATTACATTCATGATGTTGTGCTACCATCACCACCATCTATTATCAAAACCTTACAATCAACCTCAATAGAAATTCTGTAAAATTTAAGCATTAACTTCCCATTCCCTACCACTACCCAATACCCTGGTAAACTATATTCTAGATGCTAACTCCATGAGTTTGCTTATTCTAAATATTTGATATCAGTGAGATCATCCAATATCTGTCCTTTTGTGTCTGGCTTATTTCACTCAACATGATATCTTCAAGGTTTATCCATTTTTGCCGCATGAATCAGAACTTCATTCTTTTTAATGCTGAATAATATTCTATTATATGTATATATCACATTTGGTTTATGCGTTCATCTGTTGATGGGTAGTTGGGTTGCGTCCGTCTTTTGGAAATTGTGAATAATTCTGGTATATGAACATGAGTGTTCAAATATCTGTTTGAGTCCCAGCTTTCAGTTTTTTTATATATATTAGTGGAATTGCTGGGTCATGTAATAATTCTATGCTTAGCTTCCTGAGGAATTGCCAAACTGTCTTCCACAGCAACTGCACCATTTTACATTATCTTTAACAATGAATGGATATTACTATATCTCCACATCCTCTCCAACATTTGTAATTTTCCATTTTTTAAAATAGTAGCCATTCTAGTGGATGTGAAATAGTATTGTGGTTTTGATTTGCATTTCCTTAACACCTAATGATGTTGAGCATCTTTTTATGTGCTTGTTAGCCATTTAGGTATTTCTTTGGATAAATGTGTTATTCATGTCTTAAGCTCATTTTATATTTGTGTCGTCTGCCTTTTAATTGTTGAGTTGTAGGATTTCTTTTTGTATCCTGGATATTGGACATGTGGTTTCCAAATATTTTCTTCTATTACTTTACAGTCCTGGTCTTATATTTATTGGTCTTTGATCCATTTTGAGTTAAATTTTGTATATGGCATGAGGTAGGAGGTCCTTCTTCATTCTTTTACCAATGGATATCTAGTTCTCCCAGCACCATTTGTTGAAAGGACTGTTTTTCCTGATTGAGTGTACTTGGCAGTCTTGTCAAAAATCAATTGGCCATAGATGTGAGGGTCTATTTATGACCTCTAAATTCTGTTTCTTTGTTCTATATATCTATTCTTGCGGTAGTCCCATGCTCTTTTGAACACTGTAGCTTTGTAATCACTTTTTTTTTCCTAGAAGAAAAGTAGAATTTGTTTTGCAAATTATTTTTTTTCCTGTAGGCTCTTTTTTTTCAAAAAAGATTTATTTAATTTATTTATTTATTTATTCCCTGCCCCTATTGGTTGGTGCTCACTGTGTGCTCTCTGTGTGTTCTTTTGTGTCTGCTTGTCTTCTCTTTAGGCAGCACTGGGAACTGAGCCTGGGACCTTCCAGAGTGGGAGAGAGGTGCTCAATCTCTTGCGCCACCTCAGCTCCCTGGTCTGCTGTGTCTCTTATTGTCTCTCCTCTGTGTCTTTGTTGTGTCATCTTGCTGCACCAGCTTTCTACACAGGCCAGCACTCTGCATAGGCCAGCTTGCCTTTCCCCAGGAGGCCCCGGGAATCAAACCCTGGACCTCCTATATGGTAGACAGGACCCCAATTGCTTTAACCACATCCGTTTCCCCAGATTATTATTATTATTATTATTAAACAATTTATTGAAGTATATCATTCATACATGAACATACATAGACTATAAGTATTCAGTAAGCATTGTGAACTTACAAAACAAACATGCTAACATCATATAGGGCTATCACACATCACCCCCCCCCCCACAAACACCCTGCCTTGTTGTGAAACATTTGTTAACAAATCATGAAAGAGCATCGTCAAAATATTACTACTAACTATAGTCCATGTCTTCCTCCCCTAAACATTTTTTTAAAGGATTTATTTATTTAATAAATTTTGCTGTTTTTGTGTCCATTCGCTGGGCAACTCTCTGTGTCCATTTCCTGCCCTCTCCCCTCATCCTCTCCTCCTGTCTTCACTGGGATTCAATCCTCAGAATCTCCAAAGTGGGAGAGAGGCATCCTACCGCCTGCGCCACCTCAGTTCCTGGTTCCTCGGTGTGTCTTGTCTTGGCTCTCCCTTGTGTCACCCTCCTGTTACATCATCATCTAGCTGCGTGGCTTGCAGGACCTGGTGGCACACCCGGGCATAGAGCTTGGTAGCCCATATGCCTTCTATATTTTTCTTTTTTTTTCTTAAAACCAGGAGGTCCCGGGGATTGAACCCAGGTCCCTCCATATGGGAGACGTTTGCCCAACCACCCGAGCCGCATCCGTCCCCTTGCTATATCTTCTAAAGTTGACTAGAGATACCCAAAGTTACAGTCTTTTCCCATACAGGATGGTCATATAATAAATCAGGCTTAGTTTATCACCAGCATTCTAAAAACCAGACCTAGGGAGAAAAACTAGGTCTGGGGACACATGTATAGTTTCTATTAGTGAATGTTTAGCCTACCCTGATTATCACAAAATCAGGACAATGAGAATATTCATATTGTAATCACTTTTAAAGTCAGGAAGTGTGATTACTCTATCCTTATTTTCTTATTCAGGATGGTTTTGGTTTTTGGGGCCCTTTACCCTTTGAAATGATTGGAAGATTGGTGTGGCAGTTCGATTTTATTTATGAATTCCAAAAAGAGATATAGATTATGTTTGTAAACTGGTCTGTTCCCCAGGATATGATACCCTTTGATTGACTTAAATTTAAAGGTTTTTTGTTTATTTAATTAAATCAATTCAAGACCTTTGATTCTGGCCATTCTTTAGGACATGACTCAGGGTTGAATCCCCAACCCCTTGGAGTATATATAAACGGACACTCAATCTGGATGACACACAGGAGAATATTCAGAATAAGAGAGTGAGAACTTTGTCAGTTTTGATCCTGGAGTCCAGGGGGAGAGATGAGCCATTTGCCTGATAATTTACAGCTGATGTTGTGAAGAGACCAGAGCAGCTGAGAAGCCCTGAGAGACAAGCCTATGTCAGCGTATAGCTGGGATCAGAAGAAGCTGAGTCCACAGGGTCTTTTTTTAAATTTTATTTTCTGCTTTTTTTTTTTGTCTCCCCCCCACCCCCACCCCTGCTGCGGTGATGCGCCGAGTCAGCTTCACCGGTGAGCGGTGGCCTTGCCCACTTGCGGGTGCCCTGTCCCGCTTGTGGGGGGCTCTGCCCTGCCCGCGGGTGGCTCCACTCTGCTCGCAGGCGGCTCTACTCTGCCCGTGGTGTTTTTGCCTTGCCCGTGGCAGCTTTTGCCCTGCCCACGGTGGCTCTGCCCCACCCACGGCAGCTTTTGCCTTCTCAAGCGGTCTGCCCGCCTGGAGAGGCCCCGGGGACCAAACCCAGGGCCTCCCATGTGGTAAACCGGTGCCCTATCCACTGGGCTATATAGCCAGCCCCTCCACAGGGTCTTAAGAGGAAGAAGGAAGGAGCGCTCAGGAGAGGTCACCCGCCATCTTGCTTCAATACTTGGCAACAGAGTTTGGTGAGGAAGTAACCTTGAGTTGGACTCATTAGGGCCTTGTAACTGTAAGCTTCCATCCCAGATAAATACCCTTTATAAAAGCCAACAGAGTTCTGGTACTTTGCATCAGCACCCCTTTGGCTGACTAATACAATTGGCTTTTCCATTTCTGCAAAGTAGGCTGTTGGAATTTTGATTGGGATTGTGTTGAATCTGTAATTCATTTTGGTTTGAATTGACATCTTAACAATATTTAGTCCTCTAGTTCATGGGAAGAAATGTTGTTTCCTTTATTTAGATCTTCATTGATGTCTTTTAGCAAAGTTTTGTAGTATCTGTGTATATCCTTATATCCTTGGTTAAAATTATTCCTATAAATTGATACCTTTAGTTACTATTGTAAATGGATTTTTTTCTTTAATTCCTCCTCAGATTTATTATTTCTAGTGTATAGAAATACTGTATTTGCATATTGATCTTCTACCTCTCCACTTTGCTGAATTTGTTTATTAGCTCTAGTAGCTTTATTGTAGATTTTTCAGAACTTTCTATATGTAGGATCATGTCATCTGCAAACAGGGAAACTTCCCTTCTTCCTTTCCAGTTTGGATGCCTTTTATTTATTTTTCTTGCCTAACTGCTCTAGTTGGAACTTCCAGTACAATGTTGAACAACAGTGGTGAGAATGATCATCTTTGTCATGTTCCAGGTCTTAGAGGAAAAGCTTTCGGTCTTTCATTATTGAGTATGATGTTAGCTGTGGGTTTTTCATATATGCCCTTTATGATCATATGGAAATATCCTTTTATTCCTATTTTTTAAGTGTGTTTATCAAGAAAGGATGCTGGATTTTGTCAAATGCCTTTTCTGCATCAATTGAGCATCTATTTTTCCATTCGATTTGTTAATGTTGTGTATTATATTAATTGATTTTCTTATGTTGAACCACCCTTGCATACCAGTGGTAAATCCCACTTGATCATGGTATAATTCTTTCAATGTGCTGTTGGGTTTGATTTGCTAGTATTTAGTTGAGAATTTTTAACCTGTTTTCCAAAAGGAAATTGGTTTATTATTTTTTTCTTTTGTAGTGTCTTTAATCGGATTTGGGATTTATTAGCTTATAAATCTCCATATTCATTCTGTTTATAAAGGGCTACAGTTAAAGGATTAAGACCAGTCTTGGGCCATGCCTTAACTGAAGTAACCTAATTAAAAGGTCCTACTTAGTTTACATCCACATGAATGGATTAACTTTAGGAGTATACTTTATCAGGATCCATTTTGCTTCAAACTATCATACTTTACCCTCTGGAACCCCAAAAGGCATGTTCTTTCTATATACTGTATACATTCATTACATCACAATATCCCAAAAGACTTAAATCATTTCAGTAACAATATTAAGTACAAAGTCTCATCAAAATTGATTACAGGTGTGGTCTGTCCTGGGGCACAAATGATTTTGCTGTGCACCAGTGAAACAAGTTATCTGTTTCTAATATACAATGGAGGAACAGTCATAGTGTAAATGTTCCCATTTCCAACGGGAGAAATTGGATTGAAAACAGGGGTCATGGGACCAAATAATCCTAAAGCCCAGCAGAGCATACTCCATTAGATTTCAAGGTTTGAGTTATCCATAGAATGATGCTTTGTCCTCAGGGCCTGATGGAACAGCAGTCCCACCCTTTCCAAGTGCTTGTGCAGGAGCCATACCTTCACTAAACACTGGGGCAAAGGCTCCAATATCTCCAAGCATTGGAGTGAGGGCCAGGCTCTCAGTTCCACCCTCTTCATGCATGTGGTTGGCAGGTGGACTCTAGGCTCCACCCTCCTCAAGCACTGGGGTGGTGGCCAGCCTCTACTCAATTACCCAGGCATCTGAGAAACCTGAGGTGGTAACACTCTTTCTGAATAATGGGATGGAAGGCCATCCCTCTCCAAGCTCCAGGGCATACTCACTCTTTCCACATACGTGAGTGTATAGCAGCTTGTGACTTAAAAGTCTATTTTATTTTAGCATAGAAATTTTAAAAATTCATTGTTTTGTTAAAATTGTCAGTTTACAGAAATATTATGCATAAAATATATAAAATATAGTATCCCCATATACTACCCTTTTATTAACACCTTACATTAGTGTGCTACATTTGTTATAATTCATTTTGTAATTGTACTCTCTATTGTTTACAATAGGGTTCACGGTATTGTACAGTCCTATGTCTTTTTTTATATTAAAGCAGTTTTATTCATACACCATACAATCCATCCAAAGTATACAATCAAAGGTTCTCAATACAGTCACAGAGCTGTGCATTCATCACCACAATCAATCCCATAATATTTTCATTGCACCAAACATAAAAAAAGAAACAAAACAAAAAAGAAAAAACCCTTACCTATTATACATGCCTATAATTTACCCTTAGCATTGGTCTAATATCTTTGTTACAATGATGAAAAAATATTACAATATTAATGTTAACTATAGTCAATAATTTGCATTAGCTATACCTATATTATATTATAACTATATATTATAGTTATATTATAACCATATATATTATAACTATAATAAGTTATGTTATACCACCCTATTATCAACACCCTGTAATTGTGATGTACATTTGTTATAGTTCATGAAAGAGCATTCTTATATTTGTAGTATTAACTACAGTCATGACTGTATTAACTACAGTCATCATCCACAGCAGTGTTCACTATGTTATACAGTCCCATGTTTCATCCTCTAGCTTAAAGTGTGTTTTGTGTGATATTAATACAGCTACTCCCACTCCCATTTGGTTACTATTTGCATAGATTATCTTTTTCCGTCCTTTCACTTTCAATCTATTTATATATTTGCTTCTAAGGTAAGTCTCTTGTAAACAAAATATAGTTACATTGTACACTTTTATTCATTCTGCCAATATGTGTCTTTTGATTGGGGAGTTTAAGCCATTAACATTCAGTGTTATTAATGTAAAGGCAGTACTTACATCAGCCAATTTGTCCTTTGGTTTTTATTTGTCATATCTTTTTTGTCTCTTTTTTTCCAACTTCCTTTTCTGTATAGATTATCTTTTGTGATGTATCTGAGTGATATCTTTCTCATTTCTATGTATTTTTAAATACTTTATTTGAGGTTACCTTAGGGTTTGCTTTACATAAACCACCAAGAACAATCTTTTACCCACAATAAATAAACTAGAGAAATACAAAGTTTTTAGTAACTATAAATGATTTTTTTCTTTAAAAAGCTTTTGAAAACCTTTCCTAATTGGCCTAGTTGTGTGTATTTATTTATTTTTTATTTAGAATACTCCCCAAAACATGAAATTCATCCTCTTAAATTATACACTTAGTAGATGTTTCACTATGCTGTACTACCATCATCACTATAAAATTACAAAATATTTCTATCCTCAAAAAGAAACCTTATGTCTATTAGCTGTTCGTGTGTCAGTTACCCCCTCCTTCCTTCCCCTGTCAAATATTGACCTATTGTATGTCTCTATGGATGTGTATATTCTTGATATTACCCCTAAATAAAATCATAGCATATGTGCCCTTTTGAGTCTGTTTTTTTTTTTTTTTTGCTAAGCATAATGTTTTCAAGGTTCCTTTATGTTGTAGCATGAAACAGTAATTCATTCCTTCTTTATTATGGCGTAATAATATTCCATTAGATGGATATATCACTTTGTGTTTATGCATTCACAAGATGATGGATATTTGAGTTTTTTCCTCTTTTGCCTGTTATAAATAATGCTCCTGTGAACATTCCTGTCCAGATTTTCACGTGAACATGTGCTTTCAATTCATTTACGTATATACGTAGTAGTAGAATTGTTGGTTCATTTGATAATTCTATGTTGAACTTTTTGAAGAACTGCCAAACTGTTTTCCATAGTGGCTACACCATTTTACTTTCTCACCAGCAATATATTATGATTACCGTTTCTACATATCCTTGCCAATACTTATTTTCTATTCCTTTAAAATTATAGGTATTCAAGTGTGTGTGAGAGGTGGTATCTTGTGGTTTTTATTTGCATTTTTCTGATAACTGATGATGTTGAACATGTTTTCATGTGCTTTTTGGCCATTTGTATATGTTCTTTGTAGAATGTCTGATGAAATCCTTGGCTCATTTTTAAATTGAGATATTTGTATTTTTAGTTTTGATTTGTAATAGTTCTTTATATATTCTGGATGGTACACTCTTATTAGATATATGATTTGCAAATATTTTTTCCCATTCTTTGGGTTGTCCTTTCACTTTCTTGATAGTGTCATGCGACACACAAAAGATTTTAATTTTGATGAAGTCCTGCTTTTCTATAGTTTTCTTGGTTGCTTGTGTTTTTGGTATTGGATCTGAAAAACTTGTCATCTAATCAAATTTCATGCAGATTTTCATGAATGTTTCCATTAAGAGTTTTATAGTTTTAGCTTTATATATATATATATATTTTAAAGATTTATTTTTTATTTATTACATATCCCCCCCCCCCTTTCTGCTTGCTCTTGCTGTGTGTCCTTTCTTCTGTGTCTTTCTATGTCTGCTTCTTGTCTCCCCCCGTCTTGGGGGCGACGCGCCGAGTCGGCCCTCCGTGGCGGCGGCTCGCTCCGTTCAAGGGTGGCTCCATTCCGTTTTCACGGGCAGCTCCGCTCCATGTTTTGCGGGCTTCCGCTGCGGTTCGCAGGTGGCAGCTCCACTTTTTCACGGGTGACTTTGCCATGCCCGTGGGGGCTCTGCCCTGCCCGTGGCGGCTTTTTTTTGCCTTGCCCACGGCGGCTCTGCCCCGCCCATGGCAGCTTGCCTTTCTCAAGGCCGTCTGCCCACTCGGAGAGGTCCCCGGGAACTGAACCCGGGGCCTCCCATGTGGTACCCCAGCGCACTCTTTATCCACTGAGCTATCTAGCCGGGCCCTAGTTTTAGCTTTTATATTTAGGTCTTTGATCCATTTGAGTTAATTTTTATATAAGATGTGAAGTAGAGGTCCAAATTCATTCTTTTACATTTGGAAGCATTTTAGATGGGATTAATTGCATAATCTGACTGCCTACAGACAACCATGATGCTATATTTTAATTGAAATATTTTTAAACCCCATTTATTTAATAAAGTCTGTTCTAGTCATTTCTTGAAAAATATCCCTTCTTCTGGGCCATCTTCTTACTGCATAATCTCTACAATAGTTGGTTGAGCAAACCACTTTTTCCATCTTACAGCCCCTTGTGAATACCAGTTGTGTCACTGATTTGCATTGTGTACTATATCCCTATAATATTTGTACTCTTTGAAAAAAATGTTCTTTAAAACCAGAATAAAGTATATGTTGGTTCAAATGATTTGTTCTTTAACCATCAGGAAAATATTAAATTATTTACCTAGTGTGTCCTTAAATTTGTACTTTTTTGCTATACTCTATTGTCACAAATATTACTTTAATTTTAGAATTACTTTGTACTAGAATTTAGAAAATCAAAATAATGGAAAATAAATATGTTCTTCACTTTATATAGAATAATCTTATAAATAAAATTTGTTTGCTTATTACTTTTTAGAAAATTATAATTCAGCAATGTTTAAATTGTTCATAGATTATAATGTAAGTACTGTAATGCTTGCCTTTCTCTATTAGCATAGGGAAATGTAGTTATTATCATACATGGAATAATAACTCCTTGTATTTTTTTTTAATTCATTTTATTTTATTTTTTGAGTTACCAGGCCTGGGGATTGAATCTGAGACCTCATATGGGAAGCTGGTGCTCAACCACTGAGCCACATTGGCTTCCCTGAGTTGGTTTTTTTTGTTTGTTTTGCTTGTTGTTTTTGTTTTTGTTTTTTCTTAGGCACTAGGAACTAAACCTGGGACCTCCCATCTGAGAGGTGGGCAGTCAACTTCTTGAGCCACAACAGTTCCCTGATAACCTCTTGTATTTTTTAGTGTTCTCCTTCAAGTCTAGCAGAGAAACCTCTCACTTCCTGTTTAGGTTAAATCTTATGCATTTTAAAACTTAGTTGTCTTCTATTATTCTCAAGGTCTTTATTTACATCTTTTTGCCCAGGCACTAAAGATGCAAAGAAAGAGAAACAAGGGAAAATGAGAAGTTAAATTTCTTGTATCATATCACTGACATATGCTGTACTATTTTCTGTATAGTTAAATCATGTTTAGGAAACTTAAATATTATTCTCAAAATTGCAAATTTTAGCCACTAGCAGAACATATTTGGATTTATTGTCTATAATTTTCACTGTATTGAGAGCATATCTATTATTTTCTATGTTCACTCAAATGCTTACAACAAATGATAGAAATCAAGTCAAGCTGATACTGTGTTCTATGCAGAAAGTCCCAATTTGATGATAAATATTCAAATTTACTGAGATATTATTAGAATGATCTGGTAATAGATTTAGTTGAGATATGTAATTGGATGTGTAATTTATCATTGTATATAATTAATTCACTACAAATACTATTGATCCTGTGACATATTATGTATAGTATATTGTCTGAATTTAAGAAAGAAATTATTTGATGATGAAAAAGTAAAACTATAGAAAAATGCAATGAAATTATAAGATGAGTTAGCATGGGTAAGTAAGAGTCACAAGCACAGTCTGAAAAAGTGAATACATAAAAATAATAAAGGAAAAAAGAAAGTGATTTCTAATAAAGAGAAGATGAGTAAGGGAACAAATGAAGTCAGAAAAAAAGTTGTAAAGTCAGAGGAAACCAGAAGATATTGAAGGAAGCAGAAATGTTAGACCTAAAATGAAATGTAAATTAAATATATTTTGCTAGAGATAGTGTCTCTTATCAGAGACCCCAAGAAGGTGTGCTAAAACACAGTCCAAGAAATGGGAAGTTTTGGTGTTTGGTTTAGTTGTCTGTCTTTTAAAAATATATTTATTTAAGGAAGAATTGTGTATGAATGCTCATCTTTCAAACCAGCATGTAATTTACCTAGTCATGATAGACAGCAATTATATTATTAGCTAAAGGCCAAACTCAAATTGTCAAGAAGCATAAAAATTTCTTTATTAAGAAATTTATAAATGAAACTTTTATTGCCAGTTTCATTGTGAAAAGTAAATGTTAAGTAAATTTTAAAAATTTTGGTTAAAGATAGCAGTACGTGGGAAAAAAAAGATCAATTCTTCTTTTTTCCTACAAGAAAAAAATGAACAATTTGTAGAATTACAGATAGGTATTAGTGCCAGTTTAAGACAGGATCACTACCCTAATTAATTTACATCCTGTTTATCTTGTCTGAAGACATTATCCTGAAGACCAAATACTTTTTATTTTTCAATGTTTTAAGAATTAACTCATTTAATAAATTCAAGCCTTAACTCTTTAGAGAATTTTAAATAACTGTCAGAAAGAATATTATTATTAATATTTTCATTTTATTTTAAGCAGTTTATGTTCATATGAGAACATGAGAGTTTATAACTCTCAAGTTAAATGGCATAAAATACATTTTTTCCTCCTTATGTTTCATTCCCTTTCACTGGAAACAGTTTTTTAGTTCCATGAGGCACTTTTCAGTGAATAGACCTACCTAGCCGAGTTTGGTGATCCTTTCACTTCTGTTTGCAGGACATTCAATTCCTCATCTCCTCCTAAAATTCCAGTGATATTTAGCTTAAATATTAAAGGAAACATTATGGAATTTTTCTGAAATGTTTAAAATCGTATTAGTTGTTCATAGTCACCCCAGTATATTATCAGACTAGATTTGGAATAATTCATTACTTAGACTGATATTAAATTAATCTGTAAATTTGTGTAAGACTAGAGGAGAGAATAAAAGATAGTTTTATGGTTACAAAGAAATATAAATTAAAAAAAAAATGTTTGTGTTCACCTTTTATTCAGTTTTTTCAAGCTCAGTGTGAGATATACTTTGTATATTTTTCATGTTGTTTTATTCTAGGTTTTTATTTTTAACTTTGTTATTTGGGTGCTTAAATTTTAAGAGACTCCAGATATTGACCTTTTTTAAAAACAGTTTTGTGTTTGCCTTTCAAAAAGGAGCTCATCTTGCAACTTGAATGTTTGACATAAAGCATACAAATCTTCATTACATACTTGGGAATTAGCCTTAACTAGGTAAGGTGAAATGTGGCCTTTCTTTATTTTCCCAAGAAAGAACTATTTTCATTTTCTAGTACTGCTTCCTCATTGCCTTTTAATGTAAGCCAAGCTCTTTTTCTCACAAAGCCCAGTATGTTTTTGCTGGGAATTTTCTTTAAAAACAAAGCCTGGATAAAATAAGTAATTTAACAGCTAGCCTAGTCAGTCATGAAAGTCTATCTTAACTATAACATTAACTGTATTATATTAACTACAGCTATAAAAATGTAGACTTTTCCTCCTATATCTTTGGCAGAAATCTCAGATGATGTCCCAAAAAAGGAAAATTCTTTTCTCCACTGAGATTTGAAGGATATATTTGTGCTAAAAACCTTCCTTTCATTTTTGAAGTATTTTATGAGAGCTCATGGGATGTTGAATTTTGTTGCTGATACATTCTATATCCTATTACTATCAAGCTTGATAAATTATATTGGCATTTCATTGAAATTATATTAAATAAAAATATTCCTTTCACTTCTTCCATAGCAGTCTTGAAAGACCTGATAGACTTAGCCAGGGGCTATATGTGACCTTTCCCTGTGTTTTTTTTGTGTGTGTGTGCATACACATGTACACACACATGTACTTACAGTAATTTCAGCTTTCATTTCATAAATGTATTGTCTAGGGGGTCGAAAATAACAGATCTCTAAGCTTACCTTCCTCCCCAAAGGAAACTAATAAACTTAAAGAATAGGAGCATGATCCCTATGAGTCAGCAATATAATTTCTTTCCTATTCATGTTTTTAATAATAAAGAAAAAACTCTCAGATATCTTCTCAGAATGATTTTTTTTAACCAAACATATTCATCACATTCAATTGACTTTATGAATTCTCCAGGCTCTCCATTCCCTTATTCTATCTAAACAGAAATTTGGGAGGAAGGGTTAGCTAGGACAAGGAGTCAAGCACATGGCATCCCTGTTGTCATGTTATGTGGACCTTCTTGAGAGACACAAACAAGTTCTCTGCAAAGAGGTTACACTGAATTTCTTTGGAAACAAATCATTAAAGCACTTTTGTTATTGGTGAATCTTGGAAAGGTTTTTATTATACTGACATTTTTTGTACTTGTTGTAATGAGTTGCACCATGATAAAATTCTTGAAATGTCATATATTTAATAATTTTGACTACTCTTTTTTTTAAAGATTTATTATTTATTTATTTATATATCCCCTCCCTTGCTACTTGTTCTTGCTGTGTTCATTTTTGCTTTCGTGTTCTTCCGTGTCTGCGTGTCTCCCCCCGCTGCAGCATCCCGCCGAGTCAGCTCACCACACGGTGGCTTGCCTGCTCGCGGCGGCTTGCCTTGCTCACGGCGGCCTGCCTTTGCTTGGGGCGGCTTGCCTGCTCGTAGCGGCTTGCCTTCTCGGGGCGGCCTGCCTTCTTGAGGAAGCCCCAGGAACTGAACCTGGGGCCTCCCATGTGGCATACCAGGGCTCCACCAATTGAGCCACAGCTGGTTCCCTAATTTGACTACTCTTAAGAGTTGTAGGGGGCGGATGTGGCTCAAATGGTTGGGTGTCCATCTGCCATATGGAGGGACCTGGGTTCGATCCCTGGGACCTCCTGGTGAAAAAAAAAAAAAGAGTTGTGAACTTTTTACTAATTATAAGGATATACAAAAAAAGTTAATTCTATGGGGTGTATACATTTATATTTAAAGACAATTTTCTTTGAGCTCTTGTAGAAGTGGTTAGTTCTTTTTGGGACCACAATTTTTAATTATTTCTGAAATATGAAATTTATAATAATTATAATGAAAAGAATAATACTTATTTAATTGACAAGTAAATTTTCAAGTATAATCATACCATGAATATATTTAAAGAGTTAAAAAATACCATACATGGAAGAAGTAAACACCAAAATGGTGGACTCTATTTGGGAGCCTCTTTGGGACTTTTCAAGAATCTTTTTTGAAACCATATAATGGGTTTTGGATACTATAAAATGGAACTTTCACCAGAAAGTTTAGGGCTTCTTCAGTCAAACAAAACAACGCCATGTTCAAAATCAGTTTTATTTTACTACAAAAATATACTTTGACTTTTTGTAGAGCTTATAATATCAACCTGACAGATAGCATATGTTGAATATTTTGTCTTTCATTTATTATTAACACAGGTTTTCCCAGCTTAGAAATTAATTTCTTCTGAGGCCTAAGATTGTTTTTGTATATTGAGAACCTTAAGAGTTAGTGCAGATTATTGTACTTTACCCATAGAATACTCTGACCAGTTTGGGGGATATTTAGTTCCTGTGGGTGAGTGAAAAGAAAAAAAAATTGTTAGAAGAAAATTTATGATTCTGTCTACCATCAATTAGAAACATTTCAAGTAAATATAGTTAATTCTTAGTTACATTTCTAGGTAGCTTTATTATTTCACTTCCTAAAATAACAATTTGCTTTTCCTGTTGTGTTATGGCTTATAGTTCTGTCTTGCTTTTGCAATGAGTTTGTAATTGCACATTTGTGATTTTCAATGATGTTATTTCTCCAAAAGCCTTATTTGTTATTGCTGTACAGGTACAGGAACAGCCATGTGGCAGAGGTAATGGTTGAGGAAGTAAGTATAGTAAGGATAAGGGTGGGACAGCATAGCAGCAAAGAAGCAGCAAATAAAGCCTTAGATAGATTTCTGGGATACATGCCACAGACAGTCCATAGTCCATGTAATCAAAAATCAATTACATAAAAAGAAATAACTTTTATTTTAAGTAAAATTTAAGGTGTGGTAAATTTCTCTGATATATTTTTTTAACAAATCAATTTTATTGATACATATTAATAAAGTATGAATCCATCCAAAGTGTACAATCAGTGGCATTTAGTATAATCACAGCTGTGCATTAATCACTTCAGTAATTTTTAGAGCATTTTCATTATTCCAATAATAATAATAAAGCAAAAAACAAACCAACAAAAAAACTCATCACCTCTAAATCTGTTTCCCCTGCCATACATAGTTGTATTTTGTTTCTGTCTATCCAGTTTAGTTGTATTTATACTTTGTAAAACAATCTTATATATGCAATATCACCCATTTTTGTATTTTACGAGGTTTCACTGTGTAATACAGTTCCATGTTACATTTTTAAGCTTTCCTTCTAGTAATATACATGACCTTAGACTTACCCTTTTAACAACTGTCATAACCATATAATAACTCTGCTAGTTACAAACACTATGATATGCTTTCACCATTTCTATTCATTTCCAAAGATTTACAAACAACCGTTTTTTACCAATTCTGCACAGATCAACCCTCTCAGCTTTGCATTCTTTACCCTCATTTTATTTTCCATTGACTTATATTCTAATTATTAACTTCATGAGTTTACACAATATATTTAGTTCATAATAGTGCAGTCATATAGTTTTTGTCCTTTTGTGTCTGACTTGCTTCACTCAACATAATGTCTTCCAGGTTCATCCATGTGGTTGCAACTTCATTTCTTCTTTACTGCTGCATAATATTCCATTATGTGAATATTCCTGTTTGTTTATTCATTCATTGGTTGATGTACATATGGGTTGTTTCCAGCTTTTAGCAATTGTGAATAATGCCCTTATAAACATTGGTGTGCAGATGTCTGTTCGTGTCACCGCCCTCAGTATTTCTGGGTATATACCCAGTAGTGGTATTGCCAGGTCACATGAAAAATCAATATTTAATTTCTTTAGGAACTGCCAAACAGTCCTCCACAGTGGCTGTACCATTCTACATTCCCACCAAGTGTGAAAGAGTATTCCTATTTCACCACATCCTCTCCATTTGTAATTCTGTCTTTTTATAAAGTGACTATTCTAACAGATGTGAAATGATATTTTATTGTAGCTTTGATTTGCATTTCCCTAATCAATAGTGAAGTTGAACATTTTTTTTTTGCCATTTCTATTTCTTCTTTAGTCAAATATCTATTCAAGTCTTTTGCCCATTTTTAAAGCAGGTTGTTTGTCTTTTTATTGTTGAGTTGTAGCATCTCTTTATATATAAAATGGATATTAAATCCTTATTGGATATGTGATTTCCAAATATTTTCTCCCATTGAGTCGGCTGCCTTTTCACCCTTTTAGCAAAGTGCATTGAGGTGCAGAAGTGTTTAATTTTGAGGAGGTCCCATTTATCTATTTTTCCTTTTGTTGCTTGTGCTTTGGTGTAAGGTCCAAGAAACCACCACCTACCACAAGGTCTTGAACATGCTTCCTTACATTTTCTTCTAGTAGTTTTGTGGTCCTAGCTTTTATATTTAGGTCTTTGATCCCTTTTGAGTTTATTCTTGTATAGGGAGTGAGTTAGGGGTCCTCTTTCATTCTTTTGGTTATGGATATCCTGTTCTCCCTGTACCATTTGTTGAAGAGACTGCTTTTTCCCACTAACATGGCTTTGGAAGGTTTGTCAAAATCCAGTTGGCTGTAGAGGTGAGGGTTTATTTCTGGAGTCTCAGTTCTATGCCACTGATCGATGTGTCTGTCTTTATACCAATTTCATGCTGTTTTGACCACTATAGCTTTTTCATATGTTTCAAGGTCAGTCATTGGAATTCCTCCCATGTTGTACTTCTTTTTTAGAATTCTTTTGTTTAGGTGCACTTTCCCTTCCAAGTGAATTTGGTAATTGACTTTTCTATTTCTGTAAAGTAGGCTGTTGGAATTTTGATTGATATTGTTTTAAATCTATAAATCAGTTTGGATAGGATTGACATCTTCACGATATTTCGTCTTCCAATCCATGAAAAGGGAATGTGCTTCCATTTGTTTAGGTCTTCATTGATTTCTTTTAGCATTGTTTTGTAGTATTCTGCATGTAGGTCCTGTACATCTTTGGTTAAATCGACTCCTAGGTACTTGAGTCTATTTGTCGCTATTGTGAATGGAAATTCCCCCCTGATTTCGTCCTCAGATTGTTCAGTATTAGTGTACATAAACATTACTAACTTCTGTGTGTTGATCTTATATCCTGCCACTCTGCTGAACTCATTTAGCTTTGTGGTAGATATTTCAGAATTTTCTAAATATAAGATTATGCCATCTACAAATAGTGAGAGTTTTACTTCCTCTTTTCCTATTAGGATGCCTTTTATTTTCATTTTGTTCTTGTTTAATTGCTCTAGCTAGAACTTCTAGAACAACGTTGAATAACAGTGGTGACAGTGGGCATTCTTGTCTTTTTCACAATCTTAGATGGAAAGTTTTCAAGCTTTCTCTTTTGAGTACGATGTTGGCTGTGGGTTTTTCATATATGCCTTTTATCATGTTTAGGAATTTTTCTTCTATTCCTATCTTTTGAAGTGTTTTTATTAAGAAAGGATGCTGGATTTTGTCAAATGCCTTTTCTGCATCAATTAAGATGATCAATTTGTTAATGTGGTATATTACATTAATTGATTTTCTTATGGTGAACCACCCTTGTATACCAGGAATGAATCACACTTGGTTGTGGTGTATAATTCTTTTGATATGCTGTTGGATCCTGTTTGCTAGTATTCTTTTGAGAATTTTTGCATCAATGTTCATTAGAGTGATTGGTTCTTTTCTTGTATCTTTATCCGACTGTGGTATTAGATGACGTTGGCTTCATAAAATGTATCAGGTAATTTTCCCTCCTTTTCAATTTTTTGGAAGAGTTTAAACAGGATTGGTGTTAATTCTTCTCTAAATGCCTGTTAGAAGTCACCTGTGAAGCCATCTGCTCCTGAACTTTTCTTTCTTGGGAGATTTTTTATGACTGATTCAATCTCTTTACATGTGATTGGTTTGTTAAGTGCTTGTATTTCTTGTAGCGTCAGTTTAGGTTGTTTGTGGATTTCTAGGAATTTGTTCATTTCATCTAGGTTCTCTTGTTTGTTGGGATTCATTTTCTCATAATATTCTTTTATAGTCCTTTTTATTTCTGTGGGGTCAGTCATAATTTTGCACCTTTTGTTTCTGATTTTATTAATTTTCATCTTCTCTCTTTTTTTCTTTGTTAGTTTAGCTAGGGGTTTGTCAATTTTATTGATCTTCTTAAAGAACCAGATTTTGGTTTTGTTGATTTTCTCAATTTTTTTCCACATTTCATTTATTTCTGCTCTAATCTTTATTGTTTCTTTCTTTCTGCTTGCTTTGGGAATGGTTTACTGTTCTGCACATTTTTGTGAATTTATCTCTTTTCTATTATTGATTTCCAGTTTCATTCCATTGTGATCTGAGAAGGTGCTTTGTATAATTTCAGTCTTTTTATATTTATTGAGTGCTGCATTGTGCCCTAACATGTGGCCTATCTTGGAGAAAGATCCACGGGCACTTGAGAAGAATGTATAACCCTGAGTTTGGATGCAGCGTTCTGTATATGTCTGTTAGGTCTAACTCACTTATCATATTGTTCAAGTTCTCTCTTTCTGCATTGATCTCCTGTCTAGTTGTTCTGTCTAATGATGTGACTGATGTGTTGAAGTTTCTAACTATTATTGTAGAGATGTCTATTTCTCCCTTTAGTTTTGCCAGAGTTTGCCTCATATATTTTGGGGCACCACGGCTAGGTGCATAGATATTTATGACTGTTACTTCTTCCTGTGGATTGTCCCTTTTATTAATATATAATGGAATTCTGTATCTCATATCTTTTTTGTAAAATTTTTTTGTTTGATATTATTATAGCTCCCCTGCTGTTTTTTTGGTTACTGTTTACATGGAGTACCTTTTTCCAATCTTTCACTTTCACCTGGTTTGTATCCCTGGGTCTAGGGTAAGTCTCTTGTAGACAGCATATGAATGGCTCATGCCTTTTTTTTCCCCTTCTCTTTTATTTTTTTCCCCATTCTGTCAGCCTATATCTTTTGATTGGGGTGTTTAATCCATTGACATTCAGTGATATTACTGTAAATGCTTTATTTAATTCCACCATTTTATTCTTTGGTTTTCATGTTATATCTTCTATCTTTTTACTCTTTTGTTTGTCCTTTCTGTTATTCTTTCTTCTTTACTCTCCTCCATGCCTCTTTCTCCTGTCTCTTTCTTTCAGGCTGTAAGGCTTCCTTTAATATTTCTTTCAAAGTTGGATACTTTTTTACGAACTCTCTTAGTTTCTGTTTGTTTGTGAATATTTTAAAGTCACCTTCATATTTGAAGGGCAGTTTTACTGGATAAAGAATTTTCGGCTGGCGGTTTTTCTTTCAGTATCTTAATTGTATCATACCACTGTCTTCTCACCTCCATGGTTTCTCATGAGGAGTCCGCACTAAGTCTTAACTGTTCGTCCCTTGTATGTGATGATTTGCTTCTCCCTTGCTGCTCTCATAATTTTCTCTTTCACTTTGACCTTTGACATTCTGAATAGTGTGTGTCTTGGAACAGGTCTATTCACATTTATTCTTATTGACGTATGCGGTTCTTCTGGGACATGTAAGTTCATTTCTTTCATGAGAGTTGGGAAATTTTCAGTCATTATTTCCTCAGATACTCTTTCTGCCCCTTTTCCCTCCCTTCTCTTTCTAGAACTCCCATGATGCCAATGTTTTTGCGCATTGTGTTATCATACAACTCCTTGAGCCAGTGCTCAATTTTTTCCACTCATTTCTCTCTGCTCTTTTCTTACTTCAGCTTCCAGCTATTCTGTCTTCTGTAATACTTTTTCTCTCTTCTAGTATTTTGAATCTTCTGTTGTATGCTTCTAATATGTTTTTTTTTTTAATCTCACTTACCGTTTCTTTCATTTCCATGAGCTCTGTTACTTTTTTATTCAGGTTTTCAATTTCTTCTTTGTGCCTTGGTCAGGGTCTTTTTGATGTCCTTTATCTCTTTAGCCATATTGCTTTCAACTCATTAATTTGAGTTTGGAAATTTGTGTGCATCTTGTTGATTAGTTGTCTCAAATTCTGTGTCTCCTCTGGGGCTTTAGTATATTCCTTTTCTTGGGCTATTTCTTCCATTTTCTTAGTATGGCTCATAACGTTTTTGCTCCTGTCTAGGCATTTGATAGATGGTGAGTTTACTCAGATGCTCATTTTCTCTCTTTTGTAGGGATTTAGTGGTGGGAGGATGTATGTTACTGCTTTTCTTTTATTCTTGGTTAAACCTATTCTAGGCTTTTAGGATTGTCCTTGTTAGTTGCTTAAATCTTGGCTCTGGACCCAGTAATAGGCTGAAAACTTGCTTCATAGGGCCTTGGGGAGGGAGGCTGTAAGGTCAGAAAAATCCTCTCTTATTTGCTTTTAATGTCCTAACATGAACTTCCTTGGTCTGCCAGCAGATGGCGCTCTTTGGCAGCTGTCTCAGTGCAAAGCATGGTGAGAGTGTGTTTGCTGCAACATAGACCAAATGAATGGGATAGAGGACCCTGCCTGGAGGTTAAGAGCCTTGTAATTCAGACTTTCTCAGAGACATTTATCTAGATTTAGCTGGCAGCCCCCTCCCTTTTCACCAGTAGGAAATAATTCCACTCCCCTCAACATCCTCAACAAACAGTCCTGGTCAATAGAGAAGGAATTGAAAGGGTCAGATCTCTTTAGTCCCTTGCCAGTTCCCAAGGCAAACACCTGTCCTGGAAGGGCTTGTGGGACACAGCAGTCCAAATTGGTGGGTCAAATGCTAGTAAGACTTAGGCTGTGTCCCTCTGTCTTCCCTTTTCTGGGGAGGTGGGTCTCTGGGCCCTCCTTTGTCTGTAGCCACCAGCTGTGCCTGAGAATTCAAAAGTGTCTAAAGGTGGCGGAAGATGCTGGCAGCTGCAACTTTTAGCTCATTGTTTTGCCTTTGAGATTCTTTTCCTTTGCCCCTCTCTCTTCTGAGTGTGTGCCCCAATTCCTGGAAAATTTTTTTCCCAGGCTATTTCTGGCTGTAGCTAAGTAATATGCTTTGAAGTCAGGAAGTGCAAGTCTTCCAACTTCATTCTTAATTTTAAAGACACGTTTGGCTATTCAGGGCCCCTTACCATTCCAAATAAATTTGATAACTGGCTTTTCATTTCTGCAAAAAGGCTTCTGGG
The DNA here is from genome assembly GCA_004027955.1 of Chaetophractus vellerosus. Lineage (NCBI taxonomy): Eukaryota > Metazoa > Chordata > Mammalia > Cingulata > Chlamyphoridae > Chaetophractus > Chaetophractus vellerosus. The sequence continues at coordinate 4,696 of PVKH010001070.1, read as the reverse complement.
ATTTTTATTGGGATTGCATTGAATCTGTAAATGAGTTTGGGTAGAATTGACATCTTAATGATATTTAGTCTTCCAAACCATGAGCATGGGGTGTCCTTCCATTTATTTATATCTTCTTCAATTTCTTTTAGAAATGTTTTGTAGTTTTTTGAATACAGGTCCTTGTTGTCCTTGGCTTACTTTATACCTGAATAATTGATTCTTTTAGTCACTATTATAAATGTAGAGACATCTATTTTTCCCTTTAATTTTGCTAGTGTGTTCCTCATGTATCTTGGGACACTCAGGTTAAGTGCATAAATATTTCGTATAGTTATTTCTTCTAGTGAATTGCCTCTTTAATTAATATTTGATGACTTTCTTCATCTCTTATAACAATTTTGCATTTAAAATCTATTTTGTCTGATATTAATATTGCTACTCCAGCTCCTTTTTGGCTACTGTTTGAATGGAATACCTTTTTTCCAACCTTTTGCTTTTAACCTGGTTGTATCCTTACGTCTAAGATGAGTCTCTTGAAAACAGCATATAGAAGGCTCTTTTTTTTTTTTTTTTTTGTCTTTTCTGTCATTCTATGTGATTTGATTGGGGAGTTCAAGCCATTAACATTCATTGTTATTACTGTAAAGGTATTACTTGCTTCTTCCATTTTGTCATTTGGATTTCTGTTGTCATATCTTGCTTTTGTCTGTCTTTTTACCCATTAATTCACCCTTTTTAATGATCTGCATTTCTACATTATTCTCCAGGTCTTTCACCCTTGTTTTTTCCTTCCAGTCTCTAGCACTCCCTTTAGTATCTTGTAATTCTGGTATTTTGGTAGCATACTCTCTCAGTTTTTGTTTGTCTGTGAAGATTTTGAATTCACCCTTATTTTTGAAGGACAGTTTTGCTGGATATAAAATTCTTGGCTGGTAGGTTTTCTCTTTCAGTACATAAAATACACCATACCACTTTCTTCTTGCCTCCATGGTTTCTGATGCGAGGTCGGCACTTAATCTTATTGATGTTTCCCTGTATTTGATGCTTTTCTTGTCTCTTGCTGCTTTCAGAATCCTCTCTTTATCTCTGATATTTGTCATTCTGAATAGTAGGTATCTCAGGTCTTTCCAGATTTACTCTGTTTATAGTACATATCCTTCTTGGACCTTCATATTTATTTCTTCCATAAAGATTTGGAGGTTTTTGGTTATTATTTCCTCAAATATTTGTTCTGCCCCTTTTTCATTCACTTCTCCTTCTGGGATACCGATAATGCATATGTTTGTACATTTTGTGCTGTCATTCAATTCCCCAAGACTCTGTTCCATTTTCCCCATTCTCTTCTCTTTCTGTTCTCCTGTCTATTCCAGTTCCGATATTCTGTCTTCAAAATCACTTATTCTGTCTTCGAGGAATTCAAATCTTCTCTTATGTGTTTCTAATGCACTTTTAAAAGCAGTTTTATTGATATATATTCACATACCATATAATCTACCCAAAGTGTAATGTATTTTTAATCTCATCCATCATGTCTTTCATTCACATAAGCTCTGTTACTTTTCTTTGAAGGCACTCAGTGTCTTCTTAATGTCCTTTATCTCTTTAGTCATATTTTCTTTCAATTCTTTTATTTGATTTAGGAGAGTTATGTGATTATCATTGATATAGCATATAACCCTTAAAGTGGTTTTACTCCATGCAATTTCCTGACCTGTCAGCAGATGGTGCTCATTGGCACATCTTTCCACCAAGGTATTTCTTTCAATCTCTGCTTTCCTGTGTTTTGGTTTGGCCAGAGCCAAGATTCACAGTAGGCTTTCCTGGCCGAATTCACTGAAGAAAACCCCTGACTCCCCTTCCCTTTTCCCTTTTAACAGCTGATAGAGAGGAAGCTGTCTGTTTCCTTCTCAGTTGGCTGTCGTGAGCCAGGGGTTTTATCCCAGCTTCATATCTTGGGGGTGGGGTTGGAGCACTTCCTGGCCACTGCTGGGTTTGGGCAACTCACATTTGTTATTTTGGGTTCTTAGCCTCTCTGTCTGTTGCCCTCCTGAGAATTTTGTAGTACTGTCTTATTTTGCTGACCCCAAAAGCAGGTCTCTCAGACAGCTTCTGGCCCGTTCTCGGTTGTTTTTGTGAGCGAGTTGATCCCTGCCTGTCTACTCTGATGCAACCTTTCCAGAACCTCTCTAACTGATACATTTTAACATCTGGATTAATTTTAAAAATGGTGAATGAGACTATTAAATACTAACTTTAAATGTTAATATTGTGTGTACCTATGTATTTTGGGCAGAAAAACTAATTCAAATTATTACAGATAGGTATTTTTGCTAAAATTTAGCACTAGTGCTCTAGAGATAGTTTCTTTAAAAATTATGAAATTTCATATTCATCTCATAACTTTTAATTGGTCAATGCAATAGAAGAAAATATGTAATAAATGTTTATAATTGCTATGAATTTTACTAGAAAAATATTACTGTTTTTTCCTAATTTTTTTTTCTTTAATATTTGTTCAAGTTCTGTGATGTGATCTCCTTAAGTGAGAAGCCCCTGGCAGAACAGGACTGGTATCATGGTGCAATTCCCAGAATAGAAGCGCAAGATCTGTTAAAACAACAAGGAGACTTCTTGGTGCGAGAGAGTCATGGGAAACCTGGTGAATATGTCCTTTCTGTATATTCTGATGGACAAAGGAGACACTTTATCATACAATTTGCTGATGTACGTTTCCAGTATAGTTTTATATACATTTTAATGCAGTTCATTGTGGTATAATTGTAATAGAGTGATGAATATATAGTGATAACTACCTGCAACACTTCAAGTTTAGCAATTCATTTTTTTCTGAATCCTTTAAATACAGCACTCCCAAGTGTAATTGACATATTATATCTTATGGAAATATATACTTAAATAATTTACATTAAAAACAGTTTTAAAAGTTAAGTATAAATGCATGAGTATTTAAACTATTAAAAGTTAAATTTGAATATTAAGGACATTTTAAGTATAAAATAAAAAGAAATAATGTGAGATTACCATAAATTTTTTTTTTCCTAAAAAAATTAAGTTTATGGATTTTATGCTTTTGAAACTGGCCCTCAAAATTCCCTTTGAAGCAGTGCCATTAGAAAGATTTGAGAAATGTTTTGTTGACTAGTGATCATGAAATTCCTTAATGACTGAGCCAGTGATAATTGGATTGGTTTTATGATTCATTAAAGATTAAGGTTTTGTGCCCTTTATAGATAAGCTTTTGCTTGTTGATATTAATAAACAACAAATAGAAATTGATGAAAAATTAGAGAATTATATTTTCACATTACTACTTCTAATGCTAATTTATTTATGGGAATTTAAGTATTGCTTAAACTGCTTCATATGTCAGTTGCATTTTCTTTATTGAGTGTTACATGAATGAAGTATAATCTCAAAATTTGTTTAACTTTTACTCACTGAGAAATTCTTTTTTTTATATACTTTAATTTTTTTTAAAAGATACTTAGATTACATAAATGTTACATAAAAAAATATAGGGGAGTCCCATATGGCCCACTCCCAACCTCTCCCACACTTTCCCACATTAACAACATCCTTCATTAATGTGGTACATTTGTTACATTTGAGGAACACATACTAGAGCATCGCCACTAAGCATGGATTGTAGTTTACATTATAAACTACAATCTCATTACACTCTCTCCCACAAAATTTTGTAAGTTTTGACAAGATACATAATTGCTTGTATCTATCATTTTAACATCATTCAGGACAATTCCATTGTCCACAAAATGCCCCCATATTAGACCACTTTTTCCCTCTTCCTCCCCTCAGGCCCTCCAGTGGCCACTGCCTCCTCATCAGTGATAGAAGCTCTTCCATTGCTAGAATAACGATGTCTATAGTGTAATTACAGTAAGTCAACTCTAGTCCATCGTTCATTCTTCAACCCTGGGGATTCTGGGATGGTGATGCCCCATCTAATTGAGAGGGGGCTTAGATCCCATGGGGTAAATAGATGGGACTCTCTTGCTTGCAGTTGCAGACACTCTCTGTTCCTTAGGAGAGGCATATCCATTATCATCACTTTGTTAGTTGTCCTTGGTGAGTCCAGCGAACTGGAGAGTAGGTATTGCAACTTTGTTGACATTCAGGGCTCAGTTGGCACATGGACAGCCCATAGATGTCTCTTGGATATACACCTATCAACTCTAGTACTAACTGTAGGTTCAAATAGAAGGGACAGAATAGCCATTTGTAGGGAAACCCCAACTGAGTCTAACTCTGTTACATTGGGAAGCATAAATTCCAAAGTAAGGGAAAATGGCAGGGCACCAAACTCCTGAGCTGTCTGCCCTGCCTATAGTATCTGGACGTCTCCAGAGCCCTCAGGAGAACCACTATTTGAGGCAATATTTACTGTGGCAGTCAATGAGATCTTGCTGAGACATTCTTAAACGTAACCTCTGGAATGACCTCCCGACTCACTTTGAAGTCTCTTAGCCATATAAACTCATTTGTCTTTACCTTTTCCCCCTTTTGGTCAAGGTCTTTTTTCCAGTTGCATTGCCAGTTGGTGCCTGGTAGTAATCCCTTGGTGCCAGAGAGGCTCATCCCTGGGAGTCATGTGCCTTGCCAGGGGAAGGTAATACATTTATATGCTGAGTTCACCTTAGAGAGAGGCCACATTTAAGCAGCTAGGAGGCCTTCA